>JAHZND010002100.1:0-12503 GCA_027744115.1 Acrocyrtus sp. NNG-2020
CTTCTTCCCTTCTCCTCCTGTTCTGCAACCAGGAAAATAAATTTTGACGCTTGACGCTTCACCACAACTTTTGTAGTTGATATATTATCTGCTCACTAAAGAACTGAAGAGCAGCAGTCAGCTTCAATTGCTACTGGATTTACTCGTGTTTTATCAACTTTTTTTTCTTCTTTGATGATGATGGTGGTGGTGGTAGTAGTGGTGCAGTGATTGTGATTTTGATTGCTTGCTTGCTTGTTGCCTGCCAGCAAGCTGAAAAGCCAACAAAAACCACTACTCCACCATCACCTTCATCCCCTTTCGCTCGTATGATGATATATTTTATGCATTGAAAAACGAGGAGTAAGCCGGGACAGCAGCGTCGTCGTCAGCGAATGTGCCGTGATTGCTTTTTTAACAGATTTTCCGCTCACTCTGTCGCTACTGCTGTTGGAAACTTAAGAAAAAAATTGTTTTATTGATGGTCTGATATGAAAACGATGATGTTGATGTGATAGTAGTGATGGTGGTGCTGCTGCTCCTCACAATTTTCTTTATTTTTTTCAGGTAAAAAGATTATAAGGAAAAAAGGCTGATGCTATAAAAAAGGTGTATAGACAAAAGGAAAAATTATGGACTGTTATCATGTAGTAGCTTTAATTTTTTTCACGGAAACCGTGAAAAAAAGTGCATTGATGCATGTATACGTGCTCTATCTGCAGTTCGGGACTATTACTGCTAACGCTGCAGTTAGGAGGGAGAGTACACAGTTTTTATGGATTTTTCGTACAAAGTTCTCGGGCATAATTATAGTATGTACATCTATCCATGAAATGCATGCGTGGAAACATATACTTACGTATTGTGTGTAGGAAAACGATTATGATTAGAATAAAGAAGGATGAAAATGATGATAATAAAGATGATGATGATGTCGTGTCCCGCCGTGATTATCTCTTGACTCTCAGCTCAGGTAAAAAGACAGACTTTTTTTGTAAGACCCCTGGTCAGAGAGAAGTGCTAGGGTGTATCATTGTGGATTTCTTCTAGGATGCAAGCAAAGTGCACATCCTCCTTTTTTCGCTGATGATGGAAAGCAATATATTACATGAAAAAAAGGGAAGCAAAAAGTGTTTACTGCTGTACAACAGTACACACATCGTTATGTTTGCATTAAAAGTTAAACAATGAAGAACAATACTCATGATTGAACCAGAAAGCATCAACATCAACAACCTGTGCCACCGACACCACATCACCGTACCCTCAACCATCACATATCATCATTACGCAAAAAAAATGTTGTTGAACTGTTTTGCTCAGCGCTTATTTTTTTTCTTCTTTTCCTTTTGGTGCACAATTGCACATAATGAGAAGAAATTGCAGTTTTTGGTTGGTGAGTGTGTGTGTGCTGCAAGTATGTATACAGCCGATAATTTAGGCTTGACAGATGCTTATTTGATTTGAGATTATGTATGATGGCAACAAAAATGTTGAGGATTTGTTTTGAGCGTTTTCAAAAAAAATTAGTAGAACCGTTACTGGGAATGTCGAAAAAGGAAAGGATGCTCAAAATAAAAAAAACTCTTTTGCATTTTGCCTAAAACCTCCCTTGGGATTTCGGATAATTTTATTTGCAACTTTACAAATGAGATGGTAATGGATTTTTGCGGTGGGGTGTGCTGTCAACCATTTTCCTTCTGAAGAAGCCCAAAAAATAACTTGAAAAGTGCTTGAGAAATGCCTTTTTTATTCTCCCAAAAACATTTGAGGACAAGATTGTTATACCTATATTAAGGATGCTAATAGCTGATAAGATGAAGATAAACTGGAGTAGTAAAGTATATAAGCGAAGGGATAAATACGTCAACTAAATGGTTTTCCTTTGAGGTAGTTCAAGGAAAATAATATCTTTTATGGCAAAGCTCATAAATTCAGTTCATTATGGTAAAAGTTTGCGAAAAATCAAGGTCAGGTCATGGTCGGTTACAGTTAAAAAAAGGTAGGCTGCATCCGTTTTCAAAAAAATCTAGACTAGACAGGTCCGTGTACTTACCCACTGTGTGAGAGTGCAAAAGCCACTTAAAACAATGGGAATTGGCAGATCACCACCGGTAGTTTTTCCTGGAATAAGGATGATAAAAACCATTTTTATAAAATATATACTTGTTAGTTATTAGCTGCAGTTTTTTCCTCGTTCAAATAAAAGAAAGTTTTGTGCAGAAATACCCAGCTTATTTATTACACTTTTTGAGCACATTAATTGCTGATAGTGCATATGGCTCCTTTCAACAAAAAAATTAAATATTCAGCCTCCTTGCTCATAATTTTCATTCATTCTCTAACAAAAGCAGCTTTTTTACGCTTATGGCATGCCATCATTATATTTGCAGTGTGAGAAAAGGCCAAAAAATTCAAGGAAAAGTCGTGTTGCCTTTTTCGCAGACTAAATTGTTTTTCAAATATCATTCAATCAAAGTCCATTGCCCTTCCTAAATCAGTGTGACCTAGGACTGTTTATCAGTGGGAGAAGTGGACGTTCTCTAACGTGACGGAGATCACCGATATAGGTACGCGAAATTGTTTTTGTGTGTTGTGTGTTGCGCATTGTGTCTGTTCTCACAGAAAATGGGAGAGGGGAACAAGGAAAATCTGGAGAAAAATGCTAATCAGTCTCCCTATCAAAATTTACTTAGATGCAAGTTGAAAAATTTCTAAAAAACTAGTTTATAAATGAAGTAGTTGGGCAGACAGACGAGGAAAATTCCTATTTTTTGTGCCATTTCAGTTCACTACCTCAACGTAGTAATAATAATGGTTCACGTAATTCATTGGTAATAGATAAAAATGGAATGAATCGCAATCCAGTCGAAAACCTTCACATTTTGCAAAGTGCAGCGAAAAGAAAAAAATATATATCATAATTTCATAAATGCAACTCTCCGCATGCACAAACAATCTTACTAATGAAAGGGGGCAGACGAGAGTTTCAGGTTTTTTAAATGGCAACTTTCTGGGTAAGGGAATTTACGTTCATGTCAAAGGAAAATCAGATGAATAGCCATTTTTACTGTGAAATGCTGTGCGTTGTTAGTTGCTGGCATCTAAGAAAAAATATATAAGAACCACGGAATTTTTGTTTTAAATATGCAACCCAGCACAATTTCTGCACTGCGCAGTAAACTGCAAAAAACACTTTTTGCGCTGGGTGTCATCAACATCATCACCTCGAAAAAAGTATTGCATCAGTTTCCATAATAATCATTGTAATCGTGATTATATCATACCATCATCATATATACCCTGTCAATTATTTCACTCATACTTTCATTCTCATCAACTCCGCTGTGGCGAGCACACTGCTGTGTGTAATAATAAATGTATGAAATCCACTAAAAATATTTTCCCATAACTGGTTCACCCGACATATTTCTTTTCTACCTATTTACTAATCCACTCAATTATTTTTATTTTTATTTTGCCAGCTCGCCACAGCTATTTATCCTCACAAGTTCAATGGGTGAATGACACATTTTGCTTATAAAATGTTTACTTAATATCTTCACTAGGGCAAAAGTCACATTATCTATGGAAAACGCATAATCAGCATGTTTCAAGTTTTATGCTAATCAGCAAGTTTAACTCTGTACCGCTAGCTAAAAAATCTCTTTAAAAACATGACTATTGCAAATTTATGGTGCAAACAGAAAAACGCAGTATTTTAGTAGCGGATAAGAAAAATCATTATTGAAAAAGCAGCATTCCGCGTCGCAGATAGTAAGTCCTTGATGAAAAAATAAAATGGCAATAATATGTACTAAATTAAACTACAAATCCGATGAACGTTCATGACTGATTGACTGGATTCATTAATTCGGATTCATTACCATCATCATCATCGATAGCCCGTCATATCTCCCAATCTTTCCTGATCCAATCGAGCAGAGCGTCATTGGAAAAAAAAGCTGTGATCAAAGTGGAAAAACAGTTCTGAGAAAGTGTAGGCTTTTATTATAAGCTCACTCCATTCAAACGGGCATGAACTCGCATAAATAAGAAATTAGTTAAGAATGCGTTTCATAATCGAATTGCGCTGTTTGCCTTCATGAATGGTAAATCACTTTGCGCACTTCCATCCCAGCCCTCTCTCTCCTCTTTATTTCGCTGTCCAGTTGTAAGCAAATGAAACAAGTTGTTTGTAAATTGAGATATTAGCATCAGCACTCGTACCAGCTTTTGGCTTTTAGTAGGTATGCCTAACTAATGCCAGACCAATATGGGTGTCTCGGTGTCTGTCAAAATGGAATTAAGATGGATGGTGATTTGAGTTTCATTTGTGGAATTATTGAAACTACTTTGTGAGCTTGAAAAACGCTCTCCAAGACCCATAATTTAATACGATCGCATAATGAATCAAGAGAGAAAAACAAGACAGGAGAGGTGAAGGGTCTTTGCATGCAAACCGCATATTTTTTTACTGTTACTTATTAGCGTAAAAATAACCAAAACTCTCTTGCGATATTCTATCATCTTCTCTTATCGAATCGATTAAAATGCACTTGTGGCTTAATAACTGTGGTAAATCAAAATTATACTGAGGCAGAATTTTTTTTTCAAAAAAATATATATCCTTTACTGATTGATAGCTCAAGACCTGAAAACATTTATTGATGCTTGTGTGGACTTCATTTTCGCTTTATTGCATCATCGTCTGTACTACGTACCTATACAACTAGCAAGCTTATAATTAGAGAACTTTACCAGAAACAAGTACATATTTAATACGTCATGTGCACTCATTTATTTCTTTGACATCTGTCTTCATCAAATTCTGCCTTACCTTTCACTTTTTAATTCACTACAGTATTTAATTTCACTCAGCTTTAATTTTTATTTTACCATTTTTTCATCATGTCTATCTTTCCTTTTGAACTAAATATGATGCCAAGAGTTGAAGTAATTATTCTTCATTTTCATCTCCATCTTCCCCAGCTTCCTTTTCACTATCTGTACATAATGAAAAGTCTGCTGTAAAAATAGTGTCTGCTTTTGCCCTCTCGCCAATATTAAAACATCAGCACGAACATCTCTTTTGACTCGTTTGCTTTGATATTATTAGTGTGTTCCTTCTTAAAAAATAAATGATGTCTATTTAACTTACGACGGGTATCTAATTACAACACATGCTGGAAAAGAATCTTTTTTAAACTTTGATGGAGCGACAGCAAACGTCATGAAAGCGTCTTCCCTTTCATCTTGCACAATTGTGACATAGCCATCTTCTCAACACCACACCACCATGTAGAATTAGAGAGCACTTCTCAAGAACGTACCGAGAGAGTAGCAGTGGCATGAGAATTTTAGCGGTTCGGTGACAACACCGTCACATATCGACCGTCAAAGATGTGATGTGAGCTGAGTCAGAAGAGCAAACTTCGGAAGAAAAGAGGGGGAGGGTGAAGAAAAAATCTTCTTAAAAGGTTAAAATTCACAAAAGCGCAGCTCTCCTCATATTTTTTGTACACACTTGTTTCGTACATTTGCAACGGGACAAATCCTGCAAACCAGCTTGTTTCTACATGCCTCCATCACGTAGCTCAGCAAAAAGATTTATCCTTGTCGAAGGAAGACATGGAGCTTCTAAGAAGTGACACATTTTGTTCTCAGACACTCATTGCATTTATTACTTTGATGAGATTTCTTTCATTTGGCATTTTTGGAGAATGGAAAAGAGTTGTTATCTGTCAAAAAAAGAGTGTGAAGACGAATAAGAAATGTGTTTTTACAGCTTATCAAAGCAACTAACAGGATAATGATACTAATGCCATGCGATATATTTAACGAGTAGGCAACCCAGAGAGATTGTAATCACTCAAGTGTTTTTATACAAAGAATTTTAGGAGTCAACTCATTTCACTCAGGTACTCGTTTTTTAAATGAAAACCAACAGTGTAAATGGGAAAGGCGCAGATCATCGCAAAAATATCAGAAATTAGACTCACCAAAGCAAACAATTTAACTAAAAAAGAGTAGCAAAAGTCAATAATAAAAAATCATTCCTCGTAGTACGGTAGTACTATCAATTCAAGTGGCATTGGATTCGGACACTGTGAAAAAATTCAAGGACAGATTTACTGAGAAAAAGAAAACTGGCCCTGGCCATCGACATAATGAAAAAATAGATGGGTGAAGATGAGGAGGATGGGGTGTATTGAATAAAGAGAAGCGTATTTTTTTCTGTCGCTGCTGTCAGCCTTGTTTATGAAGTTTTTGGTGTAAAATCCTTCATTGTGCGCTTTTATTGCTGCTACCATCATCCAGAAGAGTCTGCTTTTACTACACGTTTGTGCCACATGTGGTGTTAGTGTTGATAGTAAAGTTGTAGTAGTAGTAAATAGTAGTCGTAGTAAAACTGTTGGTCGATGGCGGGTTTGCTCTCTTAGACACTGCTGTAAAGGGAGCCCCAGAAAAAAGATGAAAAATAATGTATATGCAGCCATTATTGCAGTCTGATGTTCTGAGTTTCCAGAAAGATTTTTATACTGCAAGAAAAGAGAAGATCCAAAACAGCCCTTTTTTCTTTTGCTTGTACAATCTCAGCAAACTTATTTATTTTCAGGAGATGTATACAGATGCACTTGTACTTATATCCAAGTGTTAAAAGTATATACGCTCAGGGTTTTTAAGTGACGGATTGATTTTTAGTGCAGTTTTCATCCCCAGTATTGTGACCAGTAATAATAATATTCTCCCTTGTATAGCTTGTAAACGGTTTGGGATCTGAAGAAAAATTATCATTTCACAACCACCTTTTTTTTCTTCTCCAATTTTCCACTACAATTTTCTCTATAAGCAATTCGCTTCATATGTGTGTGATGATAAATAACGCTTTTTCCCTTCTTATCCATCAACCCTGTGAAAATCGGAGAAGGCACCTTGCTCCATATGTGCTTTCTGAACGGCTTCTCTGTTCTTCTCTCGTCTCTCGCTTTTTCCTAACAAAAAGTATATATATATTTGTCGTGGATATATAAATGCACCTTTTTTTCAAAATTCAAAGGCGAAGAGGGGAGCCAAGACGCAACTTGCACACTGTTTATTCTTCTTCACTATCCCTATAAAAGTGATTTGCTTGGTCCATGCATATATGCACTTCTCAAGTGCAAATAGATTATACTGAAAAAATATAGGGATGATCTTTCTAATTGTAGAGGAGAAGGGGAAGAACGGAGCATAATCAATCCAGTAAGAATAAGAGGCACAGATTTTAACGGCCAGGATGACGATTAGAGTAACAAGAGAGAAGAAAAAGAAAAAAAAAAGATTTATATTCTTGTACCATTTGAATCCCCGTATGTGTTCGTTCGGCTTAACTAATGCATGGACTCATCTTTTTTGGACACTGTTTGTTTGGGTTTTTCTACAGTAAGCTGAAAAAAGAAAGCTTTTCGGTTTTGCTGTTGTACACGATGTGATGTGCAGGATCATCCTAACAGAAGAAAAGTTGTGTTGAGGGGAGTAGATGAAAATGGGAAAACGTGAGTTTATCAGTTGGCCGTAGTAAAAAAAACCAGTACACATCACAGTATGAAGATCACAATAGAATCACGATGATGAGGCAGGTAAGTCAAGTGGAGAAGTAGCAAAAAAAGCACAAGACAAGTTTGGATTTTGATCTAAACTCCTCCAACAACCCCATAAAATATAGTGCTAAATCTGTATTATCTCTTTCTATAATAGCTTATAGGCCTATCTATATTAGATCTTATTACATCATAGTATAAATCTTGTGAAGGAGTTTAATTAGGTATCTATGATAGTTCACCGTTTACGATTTTTACCTCTGTGCACTATATATTTAATGAAGGTAGGCTTGCTCAACTTCGTTTCATCCCCGCATTAGTTGAGCATGCTCCCTATCTAAATTGCTTACAAGAGAGCACCTTTTTTTTCAAGAAAGGATGCTGATGCTGCTCATCACGACTAAAAAATCACTACTGGATTTTACTACATCTTGTCACACAGAGACCAACACTGCAGGATCTTTTTATCCAGAGGGGAATATATAGTTAATCTACAGATTTAACCAAAACCACTCACCATCGTGAGAGGTTTTATGATTTTTCTGAGTTGGATTTTCGTGCGCTACTAATCCTACACCTTCTTCAAATTATAATTTTTTTTGTATCGCTCTGCCCCAGAAAATGAATACTGTCAGCGTCTCATAATTCTACGGTCGTAGGTATATATATCGCTTTCGTCCCGTCTATTTTTTTTCTTCTCCATTATGCCCTTGCCCTTTAACCTGGATGCTGGATGTGTGATCATGAGATTATGAAATGGATGATGATGATGATACACCTGCCCCATCATTCTCCGCACTGTATTTTTTTTGTGGGTGCACATTGTCCTGACAGATCAACAAAGCAATGTGTAGTCTAGTGTTAAAACGTGATGTTGAAAAAAAGAAGAGAAATAATAGCTTAACAATAAGCAATCCTCCTGGGTCTGGGCCCTCCACTTCCACTTTTCATATCTGTAAAATCCTCAGCTATTGTCCAACCTACCCTAGCTCAAGCTCACACACACACGAAAAAAATATATATCCACATAAAAATTGGTTTATTACAATTTCCATATAAAGGCATAATGAAAAATCTGCTTTTGTGTTGATGTAGTTTTGAAAAAAGTGGAAATCGCGCAGGTGCAAGCTTCTTCTTAAAAGAGAGTAAACTTTTTGTAACGAAGGCTGAAAAAAGAGGAACATGAAACGGTTGTAGTTGTAGATCTCATTGCATAGACCATGGGAAACCATATGGCATATGGTTTGCGTCAGGGGTGAAAAAGCTCCTTTAAACTTTGAACAAATCCGGATGGCAATATGTTCGTATAAAAAAGTGCTATTAATGTTAGTAGTTTTGCTGTTGCTGCAACCTGCAACATAGAAAAATGCAGCATAGTATGATCATATCCTTTTTCCATTATCGCCAAATGCAGACGGACAGCAGTGGAGAGGAGAGGGAGACAGCAAAAAAAGCAAGCATAATAGAATGCATCAACCTTATTATCACAGCAATCATCATCAGCTCCGCCATCACGCATGATTTCATTGTAGTAGGAGTAAAAACGTAATGTAAGGTTAAGGTAACGAGAGAGAGAGAAAGAAGAAGGAAAAAGTGAGTTTTTCGCTGCCGCCTCTTCTCTACGCTACTCCTGCCGGGGATGATGATGATGATGAGGATGAGTAAGGCAATGGGAGTGCATATCATTATTATGCGTTGAGTGTACACATGCTGCTGCACTCTCTCCACGGCAGCAGATATGCACATAAATACGTT
Organism: Acrocyrtus sp. NNG-2020; assembly: GCA_027744115.1. Taxonomy (NCBI): domain Eukaryota; kingdom Metazoa; phylum Arthropoda; class Collembola; order Entomobryomorpha; family Entomobryidae; genus Acrocyrtus; species Acrocyrtus sp. NNG-2020. Next base: position 9,318 of record JAHZND010002100.1, read on the forward strand.
ATGGTAAAATGTTAACTTGTTTTAAAGTGAGTAATAATATGATAACCTAGAAGGTATAATAAAGTGGTGGTGGCTTCGGTGTTAGTGTTGCTGATGATGGTGTTAGTTCCATCTACTCCTACTAGACTTACTACCGTACAGCAAAAAAAAAGCAAAAAAAGACAAGCTTTTCCACTAAAAAATCTTCCCCTCTTAAACCAAAGCTAATGCCTACACTTACACCCTAAGGTTATGTAAATGCAAATAAGTTGACAAGAAAAAAGAATAGAAGAAAAAAAAGGATGAGCAGCAGGAGCAGATATGATAATGCTGTTGGTGGTGATGATGATGATGATGATGATAGGGTGAGGGTGAGGTCTGTACATTACGCGACAGACAAGACAAACGCTTTTTCTAGCGATTTTTTCTGTTTAGTCATCATCCATTAAAAATATTAAGACAAGGGAGGGTAATACGTTATTATTACGAGTTCGTCTAAATGACTGTTTAGAAAAAAATGGGAGAAAATAGTAACAATAACAAATGAAATGGATGATGAATACAAAGAAAAAAAATCTTTCCTTCAAATATTTTTTTTAGCTTGCAAGCATTTCTTACCGGTTTTCTAGAATTTTTTTTTCAGAATGCAATAATATTCTGCGGTGAAATGGGGAAAAAAATTGTGAAAAACCTGCTTCGTATTTATTTGCAATTTTCTTTATGCAGCACACAGCACACACACACGCGTGTGTGCACATTTAGTTTTACAAGGGAAATGCAAATAGTAATTTTCAGAGGGCTTTATAAATAATACTCATTTAGTCGGACTAAAACACAATTTAAATAATAATTATGAAAAATTTCCAACTCCAATAAATTCAATTACAATTTTAAATAGTACTTGAAGGCCCCGCAGTGTAATATATTAGTGGTGCACACGTCAAAAACGAGAAAAAAAGGAGGGATATCAGAAATCAGAGAAATTAAATTAGTATTATTAAAAACGTGGGCATGTTGTTTAGAAAAAAACAGCTCTTTCATAAAGTTAGTCAGCAGCCTGGAACACCAACCTGATTACGACTCAAGAAGAGAGGAACACTCCAACCGATGATATTCCTTAAGGATGTTGATGAGCGGTCAAGGTGTGTGTGCCCAGCAGTACTTCTCTCACACTACAGCGAACTAGAGAGAAAAAATAAAATTATGATCAAATCCAGAAAAAAATATCATCTCTCTGATGTCTGATGGAAGGGGAGTCTAATATATCTGAATAATATTGATGAAGATAATAATGCACGGATGATGAAACCGAAAAAAAATCTATATCTCAGCAAATAATCAGTACGGCTTGAAATGAAAGGAATATATAAATGAACTACAAAAAAGGGGCACCTACACAATTCTACTACCTGTTCCACTGGTAGAGCCCAGCCGTGTGAGTGATGTGAACTCACCTGTTTCATTTTCAATTCTCATCATCCCCATCCAACCCTGAACGTCATTATCAAATGTATGAATATGTTTGGCTGGTTAGCCCATCACCTGAATGATAATTTTTCTGAGGAAATAAGGGTACATGCTGTAAAAAAATACTCTCAGTCGTTTCGTTGATTATGATGACTACTAGTACTAGCTGATGGAATTAGCTTTTACTCCTTTCATTGCCCCATGCAAAGAAAAAATATTTTTTTTAGATTTTCACTTTACGGAAACCGCAGCGTTTAAAAAACATTTTTACAATGTGATATGCATGCCAGCGTATGCATATAAAAGTTCTTTTCCAACCAAGTAAGACAAATTGTTCTAAGTTGATAGATTAAAAAGCGGTTGATTTCAATCAGTAAAAGCAAACTGCGTGTAATGCGCGCTTATTTAGGGGTAACCATCCCGTGAATGTATGGAATTAGGAGAAGAGTGGAAGTGGTAGTGTGAGACAGTCCTAAACGTTTGACTTTATCCAACCTTCATAGAAAATCCCTCGCTCAACCTCCCCCTTTTTCTTCTAACATCCGAAGGAGCATGTCTTAGCGCGATAGAACTTTAAAAAAAACTTTTTCCTTTGTTCTCCTTTTTGTATGAAGTAGAAAAGGCTCCGAGAATGTGAGGCTTCCCCATGCAGCAGAATTTAAAAAAAGTGGTGTCTCTTTTTTGAGTCGTTATGATTTTTAAAGTGTCGACAATGCAAAAAAAACATTCAAGAAAAATCGCTTCTATCCCTCTCCCAGTTATATATCAGCTTTAGCTTGATCTTGATTATATTTCAATAGCTGGGATGGGGAGTAGGGAAGAAGTGAAAAAAAAGAGACAAGTCATGGAAAGTGGACGAGAAAGGGAGAAAATAAAAAAATAAAAAGTTGAAAGAGGTTTAGAATGGCCACCTATTATTATGATGATGTGGTTGATCCTCCCCCAATATATAATTCAAGATTTGTACCTCACTTCACTCACCTTTTACTACTCCCTTTTTTTCTGTGCTGGCATCATAAGGTACAATGGATGGATGGGTTGCATGTAAATAAATATATCTGTCTATAAATCCAGGAGAAAAAAAATAAACTCAAGATTTACACCAGTCACTCATCTTCATCATTGAAAATTCAGGGGCTGCTGGGTTTTTCACTGCACCACCACCACCACCACAACTTACAACTGCAAGCCAAGACCAAAAGTCATCAATAACAGAACAGCACATGAAGAAAAGCGAACTTGAATTAGAAAGAAAATAGTGACGGCTAGCAAACAGCAATAATAGTTGAAACTGGAGGTGGAGGTACAGCAATATCCTTATACTAATAAAAGTCTGTAAAAAATCAAGAATAGATTATCTGACTGAACCAGAGAGAGAGAGAGAGAGGGCTATTTTTTTATTCCACTGAAAAACCACAATATGATTTTTTTTTCATACTTAACTCGCTTCTTGGAACAGGTACTTATACTTTCATAGAGAGAGAGAGAGATGCATTCATGAATACATTATTACCTGATGTACCTGTACTTCTAATCCTGCTGCTCCTTCAACTTATTTTTTTAGACTGCTGCTGCTCCTGCAGCAGAAAAAAAATATATGTATGTACATTCAAGCTTTTAAATGAAACTTTTTTTTAAATCTCTGGGAGATTTTTTTAGAGTTGATTGTTTGTTAGTTTCAAAAATACGAAGTGAAGCTGCGTAAAAAGTATATACATAATGTATGGTCAGGAGGAAAAG
>JAHZND010002101.1:0-10991 GCA_027744115.1 Acrocyrtus sp. NNG-2020
TGCCAGTTGGTCTTCTCGTAACATTTGGAAACGTTTTTTAGTTTACATAACATACCTAATTTACTTTTAGCTTTTTATGTAGTTTAATGGCAAAATAAAATGGCTAAGGAAAATTCGTTTTCATGATGAAATAGTTGTCAAATATTTTTATTTGATCGTGTCATTTGGCAATGACAACCGACAGTTATTAACCGCCTAAACATATGTATCTGCAAAAGGCTAGGATTTAAAGTCACTATTGCATTGCAGTATTGTACCTTATTACTTACAGGTTGGCTGCCGACTGCCGAGCTATTTCTTTGATCAGAATGGACTGTAAGAATGCTGTATACTTTCATGGCTGCACAGAAGCCATGCAGATGTAACAATGAAGACTAAGACTAGGTACTGGTCTAACTCACTTTCACGTTCAAGCTTATTTGAAGCTGAGAACCAGTTTTACTAGAAAAAGTTCGCTAAATAGTCCGCTACAAAAACAGATGTGGCATTGTAGAAATTTCAATTTTTCTGTGAATTATGATGTCTTGACTTTTGCATTTGCAAGTCGCAAAGCACCCCAAGTCAATAATATGTGCGTTGTTTATGATAATTCATTAAGAAATAATGGGAAATGATTGTTTAAAATGAAATTTTTTAATAAAATTTACTTAATAAAACTGCTTTCTTGAAAATTAATTTAGCATTGGTGCATAGTCCACTATCGCAAAAATATATAAAAATTGTCGAGTGACAGCATCCGCGCAATTTTCGGTTCCCGGCGTTATCAATTTCAGTCAGAACACTTTAATTAATACTACACCGATAAATTACCAATATCAATTTAGCGGTTTGCTTTTTGAAGAAGACCCAGAATCCAAAAAAGCATTACTCATTTGTCCCTCTCAAACCGAGTTAGCCTCTTCTCATTAACACTGAATTCCGTACGAAATTTGTAGATCTTGGATCGGTTCGGTAGACATGACTGTTGGAAATCAAATCAATATTAAATCACGAAAATAATCTGCTAACCAATTTCGTAGAAAAGTTGACGGTAAAACCCACAAGCTTTTTTAGCCACTCACCTAAGGTCATTCCACTGTTGGGAAGGTTTCCTATATCTCCCCTGAGATTGCGATGAATACAGACATTCTCCAGTATGAAAATCTCTCTTATCAGGTCCTCCAGGGCAGTTGAATGGAACGCAACGTCGGGCTTAACAATTTTTTTAGATAATTGAGTTACTCAATAATGCAAAGTATAAATGAGTTGTCTTTGTATGTGTTACCCCGAGTATGCCATCCTTTGCCTGGGCCACATGTGAATTCAATTTCCTCTGAGGAATCCTCATATTCCAGACTTGTTGGCTCGTTGTTACTGCGAGACTGTGTTGGCTGCGAAAGTACGCCTCCTACGAACACTAAGCTTAAGACGAACAAAGTGAGGAACTTCATAACTGAATAATGTGAATATTTTTTAAATAGCAACAACTCAATTTATGACTACGTCTTCTGTAATTTGAAGAAAATCGCAGAAACAAAATAAAATAAGACTAAAAAATAATAATTTTGGCAACCGACGTGAAGTTTCCTTTGTGGCAACTCTTAACTTAGCTATGTGCAAAATATCACTGATGTCAATGTCGCCTACTGAAGCCAGCTTTTATTCCAATTGTCTTTAATTTTGAGTTGCTGCTGAGTTGTAAGCAGTGATGTCCAAAGGCTGATTTGACAAACTCAACGCAATTCCGCCCGAGTCCGAGCTAATCTCTGGAGAGCGAGCTGTATGTCGTGGGATCACATGAAAATGAGTGTAGATTTGCAATGACGCTAAGAATAGATGCTGTTGAGTTGAGTGTTTGAATTACTAACAGTTTGTGCGTCTGATAGTAAATACGCAAGCCATGCATGATATATTTAATTTCCTGCCATCCAACTGTACTGATAGCAGCATCCCAGCAGGCTCGTCCTTCTTAGAGCATGGCTTTTTTCATTGCTTGGCTTGGCTCCTCAAATAATGCACATGTACTAAAACATCGTAAATATTGATTTCGCAGGAATTTCGTTACTAAAATCAGATTACAGGTCCTTTTGAAATTGCAGAAAATACCTTTTAATTTATTTCCATATGCAATCTGTACTAACCTCAATGTAGTATAGTAACTGTCTTATTGGAGGTTAGAAGGTAGTTACAAAAAATTATTGCGCATATACTCGGAACTTTCTTTTAACAAGTTTTTCAAGGGTTGGGCTATAAAGTCCAAAACCGATAGTCAGTCAGTTCTATGAGATACTTATTTTTATAGCTACTACTAGCTACATGAAAATGCTAGTAAAAGAGCTCCAACCAACATAATGCAATGATTAAAATTACACTGCAGGAATTTTCATAAAGAATTCTCATTAGCAGTCGCAGACTACCCCAACCGGGTTCGTAAAAGTTTAGCTAGGTATGTTCCCTATTGTGCATGTTCATCTCTTCCAGCAAAGTAATATTATTGTGTTACATTTTAAACCTCAATGTAGTATAGTAACTGTCTTATTGGAGGTTAGAAGGTAGTTACAAAAAATTATTGCGCATGTACTCGGAACTTTCTTTGAACAAGTTTTTCAAGGGTTGTGCTATAAAGTCCAAAACCGATAGTCAGTCAGTTCTATGAGGTACTTATTTTTATAGCTACTACTAGCTACATGAAAAGGCTAGTAAAAGAGCTCCAACGAACATAATGCAATGATTAAAATTACACTGCAGGAATTTTCATGAAGAATTCTAATTAGCAGTCACAGACTACCCCAACCGGGTTCGTAAAAGTTTAGCTAGGTATGTTCCCTATTGTGCATGTTCATCTCTTCCAGCAAAGTAATATTATTGTGTTACATTTTTTACTTGACGGTAATTTTGTTTAAAGCGAACAATTTATTTAACAAAACCGCATTTAACAAAGTTAATGAAAACTGTCATACTTACTACGCAATCATCAAAAATATTTTTTTAAATTGTCCAACCCCACAGAGATTAAACTTAAGTCAACCGCAGGGGAAAAGTGAAAATACAAGTCGAGAAGATTTTTAGGAGAGGAGCAGGATTGTAAAATAATTAAATTAGCGAAAACTTTGATTCCAAAAAATCATTTTTTTCTTCTGTCCGCTTGAAGATCGGCCAATCTTTCAATTTCAGCCTTTCCTCATTAAAACCATACTGCGCACGAAGTGAGTAGACATCGGACTGGAGCGATAGACGTGGCTGTTGGAAATAAAACGATTACTATATACGAAAGTTATACGGGCATCAATTAATATCGAAGTAACAAAGTAAGCACTTAAATCTCATAGCCACTGACTTGAGGTCATTCCACTGCTGGAAAGGTCTATTAAATCTTCCTCGGGGTTGTTGAGACGAGGATGAGTACAAACATTCTCCAGTGTTGAAGTCTCTCTCCGCAGGTCCTCCAGGACAGTTTAGAAGAACGCAACGCCGACCTGTCGCAGTGATAAGATTTCATTTTTATTGAGCTCTAAAGTTTAAATGTCTGAGTATTTCCTTGACACTTGAGCTATTTTTCTCACCCCGAAGATGCCATCCTTTGCCGGGGGCACATGTAACATCAATTTCCTCTGAGGTACTCCCATAGTCTTCACTTGTACTCCCACTGGCACTCCCCTCCTCACTCTCCCTCTCAGTGTCATCAGATTCCTGGCTGCCCCCGCCTTCCTTCTTCGCCTCTAGTGTGGATTTTGATGGGGACCAAATTGGATCCGCATCATGTTCTGCCCTTCCAGATCTTATCCGCTGGATCTCAGAATCCAAAAACTCCGCGTCGTATCTATAGCGCCTGGTAGGCTTCGACCGTGTCACTCCTAAGCTTACTAAGCTTAGGACAAACAGTAGTGCGAGGAACTTAATGTGAGCCATAACTAAATAATATTAATCTTATATTACAAAGATGTAAACGAATTTTTACAAACGGAAGCAAATTACTGATCTAAAACTAGACAGAACACGAAGAAAATAATTATGTGGACACAGGAACGAATGAAATGATATACCAAAATATTTTTTATCACGTATTAAGTCAGATCGTTTCATAGCTCAACAAAGTTCAAAGTATCACTGGTGTCAACAACGACTCATGCAGCGCCATTTATTTCGATATTCATTAATTTCTGAGTTGTTGCTGATTTGACCATCGCAACTCTAACTCCAAGAGTCTATTTTAAAAGCTGTATACTGAGTCGCATGACATTTGATGATGAAATGCAAAGCTGCATGCGAGATAGCATTAATTTTGGATTGCAGAACCACAATTGTAATATTTGGTAAGGATGGATACAGTTAAGTCAGTTAAGTGTGTAAATTATTAGCTGCTCGTAGATTGTGAGCCTCGGCATAAGGACACAAATCATAATATTCAATTTCCTGCCTTTTCAATATAACCAAGGTTCCTTGTTTTTCGGGCATGCCTGTTTTCCTTGGTCTACGGTTTGCTGTAGCTCAAATTATGCTATTGCACACATCTTGTGAAAGCGCCTTTTGTATGGGTAGTAACAACATAAAAAATTAATACTTTAACAGATCATATTAAAATTGTGAAGATATCTACGTCATTTTCATTAGCTACATCTTGAATCCACATAAATGCAGTAACTTTCCTAGTATAGGTATTAATTTGCAAAATAAAGCCAGCACAGAATACTTTTCAGGGAGATTATGTTGTTTATCCGAATTCCGAGGGAACAAATGGGTAAAAATGTAAAAAAGGAGTATAAATGGCGGAACAATGTTAATTGTCAGTTAAATAATTTTAAATTTTATTGGTTGTCCATTTGTCCTTGTTATCTGCAATTCAGATGTCTTTGAGAATAGCTTTCTCAGCTTGAACTCTCTCTATTTGGAAACGTTTTTATGAAAAATTGTCAATGTTCTGGTTCTAAAGTCTACTTAACTCTCAACTTTTGGTCAGGTCCACACTGGAATCTGTGAGTTGCTGCCTTTAATAAATTGCTTAATAGGAGTCAATTAATATGCTCTGACGTTTTTGGCATTACGTTTCCAGTCCATCCGCATCACGCGAACTGACAATGAGAGCACCAGCATACAAACAACATCTAACCATTGAAGTGTGGATGGACCTATATGATCTTAATTAATTATCATCATNTGAGAGCACCAGCATACAAACAACATCTAACCATTGAAGTGTGGATGGACCTATATGATCTTAATTAATTATCATCATTTTTCTTTACAAGATTAATCATTGACACCATTGTAATGAGGGGAAAATAATTACATTCCAAGTCGCTGTCCTCAACATTTGCTACGTAAAGTGCCTAGATGCGTAGTTTATTTTGTCACTGTCATTCATATGTATTGTAAATTCCTATTTGCTTTTATGTTAATGAATCCGATAAAGCGTAAAAATAAAACCGCCTCATTCAAGTAGCAAGCTGCGTAGCACTTCACCAAGTCCTTGGATATCACTCTGATTTTGAATACAGCTCATGACAGAACCGGCAGGGATAACATTTTCTGATCATATTGCGATTGCAGAAAGACTAAAAGGAAATTTCGTCGAGCTATTCAAGAATTATTTTATAATACGAAAATCAAAATGGTTGTTCTTGACATTTTGAATTTTACACGTCAATCATGAAGCCCGGAAATGTTCCACTGATAACAACCATTTACATTTAGTGCTCGTTAGTGTCAAGGACTCCTTTAATTGCAAAGCAGGCAAGAATTTTCACTTCCCATAATTGTACGACTTCTTCTTACACACAAATTTCAAGTTGTAATCATGCTATATTGTACTGTATGTAGGTAGAGATATGTGAAGGGCGAAACAGTAAAATTAGTCCAGCGGAAGAAACGTGAGAATCTCAGCTTGAGATTATTGTTGAGCACTTTTTAGCAAGCACTAAGCAGTTAGTTGCCCGTTTTTGTTTGCATTACGCAATTATGTGTAGCAAAATAAACTTGCTCATTTCATTGTAGGTAAGGTAAGTTAATTTTGTTAGAGCGAGGACTACCACGCCTACAGGAGTTCGTATGTGTTCCTGTAAGTGAAAAATGGGGCGCAGTGCAGGACAGAGGCAGTTTTTATTCACTAATTCACTATTAACATCAATGCATATCATCCATTATTTATAATTAGTTAAATTTCAACAGATAAATTGTCCAGTAATTTAGAAAATAGATTTTTGTCAGTTCTACAACGGCAGACAAGATTTCGAATATACCTAGGTATGGGGACTGCCCCATGGTTGGAGTTGAGCAGCAGCAGCTTTATCAGAGCTTTTGTTCATTTATGAAATGAAATTTATTTATGATATTGGCATATGGCGATGAATTGCATATTATGTGTTACATATATGCAGTGACAAACAACTAATTAAAAAATTAAAGAGCATGCGTACGTAGGCTGACATTCAGCTGCGGGAAGGGATGCTTTCATTAAGCTGATGCTGAGATGATTCGATTTAATGTATCTACTAATGCGCAATACGAAATGAACACATTTCATTTCAAAGCCAGATCTCAATATTTACGTTAAATAAAACCAGCGTGTTATGCTTTTGAAACTGAATAATTTTTTAAAAGAATGAAATGAAAAGAAATTTTATTTAAAATTCGATTGCTTCTCTGTGAATTTTCGGAACGCTAAATTTGCATTGACGTCCGAAACCGAAATTGAGTGGATGATGATTGACGTATTCGACATATTATCCTAGCATTGCTCCTCGTCATATAAATATAGCCAACAACTTGGCTTTTGCATCATTGAATTGAATCCGAGAGCAAAAAAAGCTATCCTCGTCATATAAATATAGCCAACAACTTGGCTTTTGCATCATTGAATTGAATCCGAGAGCAAAAAAAAGCTACAATTTTTCGGAACCTTTTCTGCTTATAATATGAAGTTTGCACCGATTTTGGTATTACTCCTTGCAGCTGTTCTAGTCAGCGCCAAGCGATGGGATGACAGCGACAGCAGCTCCGACTCCGAATCCGATGAGCACGGTAATTACGACAGCTCTTCTAGTGAGGAGTATTGGAGACGGGGTAACTTGATAAATCTTATATTTAAAAACAAACCTTCGACAAATTCAACACAAAGAAAAATGTCAAGCTGATATTAAAATAAATTGTAGAGAACACTAACGCTCAAAACGGAAAGCGGGGAAGCTCAGAGTCGGACTCTGACAGTGTCGAAGTAAGGCCAACTCGTCCTAGTCGCCCTCGTCCTCCATTCAGACCAAATAGAGGTAAAATAGAAGCTAAAATGATCGATTACCCACACGCCAGACGCCAGTCATCATCCCTGATTGTCTACTACCATTGCATTGCATTAAAAATTTAAGTTCAGCCAATCTGTCAATCCACATACTTCATCAATGAAATAAATAAATGTTCTCCTCAATTTTTTCGAGAACCAGTTAATCACTTTATACTGTTTACTTGTTCACCACCACTGTTCAAAATTCGGTGTTTTAAATTTTAATTTAAGTAATACATCACTCATGGTTTTGATCATGGAAGGGGGTCCACAAATGTACGTTTGGATCCCAGCTGCAATCGCGCCCTCTGATTCTTGCAGCCACTTTGCAGCATCGACAATGTCTTCCATACCTATTCTTCTGCCTGTAAAATAAAGAAAACATTTATTATGGTCTAAATGCTCCAGGCTACACACAACAAATATATTGTTTTGAATTCTCAAAAAAATTAACAATACTTTTAAGGATGCTCCCATTTCCATTTACGGTGTTGTCAGAGAGTGATGATTTACTACCTGTTGCAAAGTAAACGACGTTAAATGCGGGATCAGCGTTACGATAACTGTCAAACGAATCCTGAAATCATTTACGCAAAATGTACTGGTTACAATCAAATGAAGCCATTTACCATTCCATACAAATTAAATTACATATTGGAATATCATTGGTTCTATCCTAAAGCCCTACCTGGAATAACAGTTCGTCGTTTTCTTTAGCGCTGAAGAGAAGACACACCCGCGTTGGTGAGCTTATTGCGCCCTCCTTTTTTCCATCTTGCAAAAACCGTACGATGCTGGAAAGTGGATTTATTCCGACGCCTCCGGCAATTAAAAGTATTTTATTGTCAGCAGACTGAGTGCAGTTTATCAGAGCTTAAGTAGAAGTCACCTCCAACTCGAAGTTCTAATGTGTCCCCAATCTTGCACTAGAAATATATAATTGCATAAAGATTAAGTATTTTTAATTAAGTACATTCAATAAGTACTAACCAACCATAAAAGCTGATAAAGCGAAGAACCTACAGATTTATGCATCCACAAGGCAGGAGGATGTGCCGAGTATTTAATAGCTAAACGGAGTTTACCCGTTCCGAGCAATTCCTGAGGACTGGAACTCATCGAAAAACCACCGACGGTTTCAATACCAGGAATAAAAACATCCACCCTGAAAATGATGTACGAAAAAAGTTCTTTAATGTTAGTCCACCATCGATAACTATGTCATATCTAACAGTTTTTATTTATTTCATGCGTCTTCCTATAGTATAGTTTTTTTACCATTGTCCTGCCTTGAAAGTAAATCTGGGTGGTGTCTCTTCAGCTGCCAAAACAACTTCTTTAACTGTACCAGACAAATCCTTTATATCTGTCACCGTCATTAAGTGAATGTTCTTATCTCTTGTGTTGCTAGATGTTCTCTAATAAACCAAAAACCAAATAAAATAACATTAATTAGTTAGCAAATAGTACAACGTACAACGATGATATGATGATGTTTGCATTTTTACTATGTCGATAGTGAAAGAAATGCAAGCATTATACTCTTTTGTTGACAGTTAGCTAGGTATACTTTCAAAGTAAATTTTAATAGGTGATAGTGGCAGATTTCATTTGCTATTGTTTATAATTTCATCATCAAATTAATACCATTAAATGATCCTGCTGCGATGGAGAGTCAAAGCACTTAGAGCCTCCTTTTCCATCCACTTCCATTGCTGCAACGATAACACCTTGTCTTTTTTGGATCTTCTGAAAAAATCTTCTCGAAATATTATTAAAACGGTCACAGACCACACTGCTCCGATTGTTGCTGTGGTTTGGCTTTGGAGAGATACGATTTGAAGCAATTCGTAGCAAGTTACAAAAAGTTGTAGTTAAATGCATTGTGATTCTTGTTGAACAACTCTACTTCACGTTCTCGTTCTAATCACATTCACATTTTAATGCTGATATGGATTGGGCTACTTGATTACTTTTCTGCAAAACGCACAAAATGATACAAAAAATGCAAACTGCTATAAGCTAAAACCCTTTCTATTCTGTACGACAAGAACAGCACAGCAGATTCTGTTACAGCAATTTGCGGTACTTGCTGCGCGAAAACAGGGGCAATGTGACGACAGCTAATCTTGTCAGAGAGCAGAAAAAGTAAACAGCAAATATTTAAATGCTTAAATAACACAACCGACAGACAACTTCTGACCTTATCAATCAGTATCATTAGTAAACTGAACTTTGCACATGCTCACATCAGTCACATCAGAAGAGAGGCAAGATTGAAGCCAAGGATTACTGCCCGAAAGGTAAAATTGTCAGTAGTAGCATATCACTGTGCTCTGTGACCTTATCGTTAGGAAACTTGTAAACTAAACTTTGCACATGCTCAAGTCAAAATGAAGCTAAAGATTCCTGTTCAACTGTTCATAAAAAATAATCAAAACCGAATCTTATTTACTACATATAATTAGAATCACGAAAGGGAACCGACACATTTTATATCAAATATATATAACTAATAAATAAAATAAGGAAAATTAAAATTATTAAAACACAAAGCTGGAGTTACAGGCAATATAGGCAGTAGTGCTACACATAATACATTTTATTACTGCTTTTCAAAGTAAGAACAAGTTACAATAAAATAATGTAAGAACAAATCTTGCACGAATTAGTACAAAAATACTTTTACTTTCGATGCTTCCAGATTCTCCATCACAGGGATATTAGTGCTTCACATAGGCACATCCTATGTCGATACCCGATTTGGGAATGGAATATCGATTTAATTCCGGTGACCATTTGTGAGTGCAATGCTATCAAAAGTATAATCAAATCAACTGTCACTGTCACGTAGATATTTTAATACCCAATTCCTTTGCAGGAATGAAATTAATACAAGAGAGAGAGCAAGAGCTATAAATATAAATTGCAATAAAGGTCCGTTCATACCATCGGCCCGAATCCAATATTATCCTTAGGCTTATTGTGAATTATTGCGATCGCGGCCGCTGCAGTTACTACTCCAGCAATCAAAATATGGATAAAGAGTATAACAAATCTCGCTCCACTTCCCTAAAAAAAGAAACGATCAAGATTAACAGAAGACAAACAAAACAATTGATAATTTCGCGTATCAACTAATCATGAGGTTAACGTACTGGTGCGTCATACTCCGAAGTAACCTTCAACACAGGGATCGGGGCACCGATAACTGGCGGAATGAATTTCCGAGGTTCACTAAGTTCCATCTCCTGGTCGTACTTATAGATCAGCGTCTGGAATACGAAACGTTTGGAATATTTAAATTGTAAATAGGATGTCGGCACTACAACTGACATTTTAATCGCTCAGTTTTAATTTCAACCCTTGACATTTCTAAGTAAAATATTTTAGCAATATCAAACATTACCGTCATAAAAATTTGAACTACAATCTCGTAAACCAGCCACGCACCCAGCGAATAATAAATCCAATTATTAATTGGAGACCACTGATCCACGTCGCTTTCATTGAAGACTCGAGAGACATCGTTCTCTGTTGACGGACTTCCAGGAATATACACGCTCGATATAATGCAAAGAACTAGAAATGGAGGCAAAATATCAGAAAAATCGTCCTTGAATTTGAATCACTTACATAATTGTTAGTTAGAATACCGTTCAGAGCGTAGATGGTATATCCCAGAATCCAATGTATAAGAATAGACACCGTTCGATTGGGCTCATCATAGCAGCGGACG
>JAHZND010002102.1:0-11235 GCA_027744115.1 Acrocyrtus sp. NNG-2020
AGGCTTCATACTCCTTCCGTATTTCCGGACATAATTAAGCATTTTTTGTAATTTGAAATTTACTCGTGGATTCAAAGAAGATCAATAAATTCACAAAAATAACAGAACAAAATGACGCATAAAAATGTAACTCCATCGCTTTTTGTATTAGACAAATTGGAATACATGGCAGGCGCTGTATAACACACAAATTATTTTTTATCACTTCATCGAATTTTTTCTTATAAGATGCACGTTCCTTGAAATTTTTAAAACCGGCATAACTATAGCTTAGTTTTAACATGTCAACTCAGCTACATCGGGAAAATAAGGTTATAACATTTGAAAGAGTATGAAAAGTATTATGTAAGCCATTTACGTTACCACATTATCGGTTTGGAAGATTTATGGCATTTTCACTTAGCCATTGCAGAATGTGGCCAAACTAGCGTAAGCTGTGCTGCATTCGGCATGCTCAGTTGTCAATTCCCGTTCACTCTATCCAATTGACTGACTGATAATAACTGGCACTGATAAGACTAGTGGAATGGAAACTCAACAGTCCACAATTGCTTATCTGTTAGATAACCCGTTATCACTGACCTTTTAACTAACATAAGAAACGAAGTTGGTCATGTGGCGGAGCGCATAATGTTAATAAGATACCAAGTTACGTATTGGCCACTTTGGGATTAAAGATAAACCGCACTTTGCACGTCGCTATAGAGTGGACCAGGTCACATTACTGACAAAGTTGGAAAGATTTTCACCTGAAAAAATTCGTCGTAGTCGTGTGGTGCATTTGATTGTTTACTTTAGTTTTAAAAATGGAGATGTTAGAGGAAGAGTTGGAGGAGGAGGAGATGGAAGAGCTCCCTCTCCTTTCCAGGAAACCACGAACTTCATACGTCCACCAAGTATTTACAACTGTCATTGGTATGGATCAATTTATAATTAAATCTTACCAAAAAATAAATATGTAAGTGGCGGTATGGGCAAATCAAATGCAAGCATAGTATGAAACTAGTGACCGATTTCAAAATAATTTTAGTGTCATTGGGAGCATTTGACGCAGGATGCATGCTGGGCTGGGCAGTTCCCGCTCAGACTAGTTTGGAGGAATTGCAGCCTTTTGGGAATTTGAATGACTTGGAATTTATGGGCCTGTCAGCATCACTGATGGTAAGCATAGTACGGGAATTCATTAGCTAAGATTTAATTTCTTAAATGTACCCAAAATATTTATTTAAATCGGTAATCGGAAACAGGGTGGTTTTTTACTTGGTTCCCTTGCAATCGACCATCTTCTGAAACGATATGGAACGAAAGGATCTCTTCTGATCTTAAGCGTTATATGTATACTTGGGTGGATTATCATGGTGCTTTCGATATCTTACTGGATGCTAGCCATTGGAAGGGTGGTGACAGGTACTGAAAACTGTTTTCAATTAATAATTACAAATTGTAAACTAAAGACGATTGGAAATTTAGTTGATGTATCGTCAAATTTTAAAACCAAGCTAATTATTCTGTCTAGGCTTTTCCGGTGGTGGATTTGTCATAATCGCGCCCGTGTACATTGCTGAAATTGCAAAGGACAGTATTCGAGGAAGACTGACAACACTCAGCAGCACCATGCTGTGCTGTGGAGTAGTACATACGTAAATTATTTACTTAAGCAATTTTAAAAAAAGCAACGCAGAGCAACATCATTTTTAATGATTTTTAAATAATTTCGTTTTTAAAACTTTCACTAAAAGGTACATTTTCGGCACGTTTCTGTCTTGGATCTGGCTTAGTACAGCTTGCGGAATAATTCCAATACTGCTACTTCTTGGAACATATATCTACATTAAACCGGGACCTATCAATATAAAGGGATTGAGAATCGAACGGAGAAGGAGCAGTGAACCGATTTCTACTACATCCTGGAAGCCTTTCTTGATATGTCTTACCCTTATGGCATGTCAACAGCTATGTATTCAAAAATATAATTTTTCTCGTAGTGCCCCGTAAAATGAAATGACTCGAAGCTGGTTGTTATGTGCAACTGATTATTAAATTTTACAGCTGGAGTTAACGCAGTCATATTTTATGCAAACGACATCTTTCAACAAGCTGGGTCCAATTATGGAGCAAACGTCTCTGCAATTATTGTAGGCGCAACGCAGGCGATTTGCACCGCCGCTTCCTTCCTTGTTATAGACAGACTCGGGAGAAAAATTTTAATGATTGTGTCAGAAGCAGGAATTGCTTTATGCTGTCTTGCTTTGGGAGTTTACTTAACTCTGAAGGAGTCGTATTCACAGTCAGTTGACCCACTGCAACCAGGAAATAGTACCGAGATTGTTGCTAATGTAACGTCATCAACTGCAGCGACAACTGTGGAGCCCATGGCGGGTTTTGAGTGGATACCCGAAGCGAGTCTCATAATTTTCATGATATTTTTCAGTTTTGGAGGTAAGGCGCTGTAGCAAATTTGTTAACAAATTTAGAACACTATAATATTTATAATTAAAACAGTACTTAATTTTAACTGTAATTTTTATTTAGCCGGTCCTATTCCTTGGCTCTTAATGGCCGAGCTTTGTCCAAACGGTATGAAGGGCATGTCATCTGGCACTATTGCAGCCTTTTGCTGGGCTCTTGGTCTAATAACGGTGGCCACATTTGCTCCACTAATGACTGCGGTGGGAATCGGACCCATTTTTTGTGTCTATGGCGTTCTGTCCGCACTCGGCTGTCTGTTTTGTGTATTTTTTCTACCTGAAACAAAAGGAAAAAGTTTAGAACAGATAAATTCATATTTTCACAAAATTAGTAGTTTTAGTAATAATAATTTTCTAAAACGATCTTAATGTACAAATGTATCGACTAGTTATAATCCCGAAACGAAATAACGTTTAGAACACACCACGCCTAGTTTAGTAAATAAATGTCTAGTCGTATGGAGAATCCCCGTGAGCCGAAAGTTGAGGCGAAAGTTGCGGCCGAAAGTTAGAGCCGAAAGTTGCAGCCGAAAGTTAAAAGCAAAGTTTAGGACTGACAGCACCCTAGAAATTCTCAACATTTAGTATTATTTTACATATCGGTGCGCGTAAAAATGTTCCTGCGTCAAAACCTGTGTTACAAAAACATTCTGCGTTCATATTTGGGGCAAAATTATATTTTCTTTACTTTGCATTTTCTAATAAACTCTGCGGCAGGTGATGTATATGATCTCATTTTGCCCCAAAATTTACACAAAAAGTTTTCTTGTAGCACTGGTTTACATGTAGGTGTTTTGTAACTCTAATTTGCTCGCAGAAGGTTATATTGGTCGATTTTGACACAGCAGCAGTTTTACGAGAACCGATGATATGTAACGGAATATAAAATGTTAAGAATTTCTAGTATGTTGTCGGGCCTGAATTTTTGCTTCTAACTTTCGGCTGCAACTTTAGGCTCTAACTTTCGGCTCTAACTTTCGGCTGCAACTTTCGCCTCAACTTTCGGCTCACGGGGATTCTCCTAGTCGTATCTAATAGTAAAAACAAAAAACAATCAAATTCTCTGGTCGGTTCTCCAAAATATTTACTTTTTTTCATGTGAGTGTCCATCAGAAGGAATACGGAAAGTCGGTAACTCATGAACGACATATGAATATGCAATTCTACTTTGCTGTACACTGCAACAAAAACTCACTGCTGGAGTAAATTATTTTAAATGGATCTGACTGTTTAGGTTAGCAGCATAGCATTTTAGGGACTCATAAATTGGACCCTCCTGGTGCCCCACTTCTGCATCGTATTATGGAACCAATTGGTTTTTAGCATAAATTGTGCATATTTTCCGCACAGTACCGTAAAATCCTGAAAAAGGGAAGGGCCAGCCTAGTTGTCCTTCAGCTACATTATTTCACGGAGCATGTCCGGAGTCTTGGCCTAAATTTGTTCTGAATGGCACGGCAATTATTTCCGCTGTACTGTACTGTTATAGAGCCAAACAAGTTACTTTCATACTCTTGCCGTTGACAAACTGAAGTAGCCCATGTGGAACCAGCGGCAAACGTCCACGCAGTAAACATATCGAGCCGGCTACTCTGTACTGGAAAGTTTGCATAGCGTCGATTAAGCCAGCCTTGAGTAAGCTACCGGAAGCGAGTTTGATGACCTACATGATTACACTTCATATATAATTGAAGGTAAACATCAACACAAGCACAGTAATGAAACCGTGGCATTCACCTTTTCCGCTCATAATCGAACTGCTCCACCGCCCCTGTTCTTTTCCAGTTTTGCCCGAACTCCGATTAATGTGCTAGAGCCTTGCTCTTCCTACCACCATCATACCAACCAATTTTTTGCCAACAAATTAATCCATTCTCGAAACAACAATAAAACAAGTACCTACACTTCTAGTAAAATACTAATAACTGGATACAATGTCTTAAAATTTTCATTGTTTTTATCCTATCATTACCATCACAGCTCAGCCTAATAAGCGAATAAGGAAACGAAAAGCGAAGCATTATTTTTCATTAGTTCACCCTCCTCCTCATCCATTTTTCTTCTCATTCTCCTGCCAACCCATCAAAACCATCAACGATTATCCCTGTCCGGTTTATCTAGGTTCTCATTCTCATCCCATCCTCAGCAGCAGGAGCAGTTAAAGGAGATGAGCGTAATTAAAGTAAATTTACAAGCTATACACTGAAAAGGTAGAATGAAGCTACTAATGATAATGGAATGTGAAGAGCCGCACATTAATCTTTATCACAATAATCAGCACGAATAGCACGATGTACCTGCCGTAAAATTTCTTAAGCAGCTTAAACGCCACTTTTCAGCGTCGAAATATGAAACGCTTCAAAATTATTGGCAGCTTATACAACTTAACAAGCACTCCCGCACATAAACTTATACGAACTTGAAATGAATTATTTGCCTTTACATTATCGAACAATGCTCACCGCGTAACCTCCACTTGGCGCATACAAAAAAAATATATTTTTTGGAAGCTTCTTTTTCATTGTGGGAAAATGTTAATGAGAAAAAATCCTTCGCACTCCATTCTCTTATTACTGAAAATCATGTAATCCTGTCTATAAGAGCACCAAAGCTGATTGTAATTTACACAAAAAATGAAAAATGACATTATTTACAGTTCCCCACTCACCTCCTCCAAAAACAGCTGAATTGCATTTTAGACACACTTCAAACTTGGCATGGCCAAAAAGAGGGACTACCTATACAAACCCCAAAAAAGTCGCACAGTTTGCTATGAGGATTGAGGATATTGTTCCTTTCGTCAGTAAATTAAAAATTCACAATTTTTTCTCCCATGATTACCACCAGCCATCCCTGTCAAGCACTAATTACAGCTTGGAGCATTACAAAAAACATTTTTTTCAGAGGGCGAACAGCAAAATGTGAAAATGTGCAGCTTAACTTATGCCCACACAAAAAAAAACAGTTTTTAGTGATTAGCATTGACTTCGGCTTTTTAAAAAAACACTCCCTCCTCCATACCTACTTTACTACACACTATTTTTTTTGCAGTAGGTATTGTGTCCTCTATTAAATGCACATAAAAGCAGAATGAAGCAATCCTTCCCCCAATCCATTTGTTCAAGCTAGTCACTATAGTTGATAGTGGGCTGGCGACAATCAGGAGCTGCTATAGTAAACAAGCAGACTTCTAAAAAAATAATGCATGAAGTGAGAAAGGGCGACAAGCATAGCAAACAGGTATCAGTTTTTTTATACTGGATTTTGGATTATAAATAGGTTAGGTGGGTTGTTCAGGTTGCATAACGTTTCGTGTATGGCGCTTACACAAAAAATGTAAAATGGGATAGTTTAGGGCTGGCTGAATTGAGAGGTTGTTTATTTTGCACTGTTTGGATTATGCGTTACTCAGGTAACTTATAAGCAAGCAGGTGAGGGAATGAAGTATAGTAGTGGTTCTGTAGACGATTATATATTTTTTTAATGTGTGGTGGCTGAGCAAGAAAAAAAATAGTAGAAATCCATTCCCAAATCCTACCTGTTTCCTAGTTGGCCCTCGGCTTTTTATGTAATGCGTGAGCTGTGAGTGATGTAGAGCTCAGAGCCGATTTGGCTTTTGCTCTAAAGGTGCGTAGTCGTGAAAATTTTTGCTAGACCTAAGCCAGACCAAGAAAAAAAATGTGCTCGTAGAGAATAGAATAGAATAGAGCGATAATAATATTTTTTGAGCAAAAAATAGATGGAAAATCTAAGTTTTAAGCTACATCATCTCTCAACATGATGAGAACACGGTTGCCACAATAAAATACGTCCATGCAATTCTCCTGTCCCAAATGTGAAAATAAAAATGTGAGCGTTGTAAAACTCCCTTTTGAAAAATAGTATTTTGCTGCAAGCGAAAGAACAAGTCCATTGAAGATTGAATGTGGATCATCATTTAGTAGCGGGATACCTACACAAAATTATGTTTCTAGCTTAAAACCATGTCTAGGTTGGTTTTTGTGAGTGTGTGTAGCACTCGCATAATAATAAAATAAATAACAATAGCAAAAAAAGGAGCCACAAAATAAATAGTGCTGTTGGGATGTGTGCAAGACGAAGACGACTCGATAGCTGTTGAGCAGAATACATTATACGCTTTTTAGAAAGTGAATCTCTTCAAAGTTTGAATGAATAAAAAGGAATAATAATATTTTGCATTAGCAGTTTTTATAGTCGTCGTTGTATCACTGGAATAACATAAATGATTTTTTATTGAAGTTGGGTGTATCATTGGCAGGAGGAGATGTAGAGATGAAGAAATGAATTGTTATTTTGATTTTGCTCTCCTTCAAGTGAATATTGCAATGAAATTGTTCGCACTCCTGTACTGACGATGAAGGTTGGAGGAGAAGAGGTAATAAGAAGCGAGCTCAATCCATGAGAGTAAAGTTTTTGTGGAAGTGCAAGCGGAAAAGTTTTATTCGTACCTATTGTGGATGGTGAGTTATGTTGTGAGAGAGGTGCAATAGCTGGTGTGTGAATGTGAATGTGTGGAAAAATTGCGAAGAAGGACTGAGAAATTTCGGTGTGATTGAGATTGAATTTATAAAAGTTTGTTTAAAATGGAGGAGTTTGAAAGAGAGGTGTTCGTGCCTAAAAAGAAAAATCAGTTGCTGGCGTCCCTAACATGTAAGTTGGCTACTGGTGCAAGTGGTTAATTCGGGTTGATAGTTGGGGATTAATTTTTATGCTAAAGTTACCATCCAATTTTTCTCTTAACAGTGGCGCTGGCGGCATACTCTGCGGGAAATGTCGTTGCCTGGTAAGCAAATCTTTTTTAAAAAGTTGCTTGCTTATCTTCTAGCAAATGTGGCAGTATAAGAACACGCTGATCAATTGTTGACTTTTGTACAGGACGGCTACCGCGCTGCCGGAGTTCGAGGAGACAAAACAGTTTGGAGAAATTTCTCTGTCGGAGAAATCCTGGATAGCTTCTATTGTCACAGTATAAAGCAAATAAATTAATGCTAAAATTATACAATTCGCTAAGCATTATTTTGCCAACGTAACAAGTATATTCTTTAAAAAATTTATTTAGCTTGCAGCTCTAATCGCAGGACCTTTGACAGGCTTTGCAATCGACAAAATTGGCAGGAGAAAGACAGCAATACTAATTGCATATCCGCTTGTGGCAAGTTGGATGACTGCTGCGTTCGCCCCAAACGTGCCAATTCTGATATTTGCACGATTTGTATTAGGTAAAAATAGTATTTCCATCTCACACTGATACCGACAGAATAATAAAAATTGCATACAAAATCAGAATTGCAGAAATAAATGCGTATCCATTTCTGTATTGAGGTCTCTGTGTTGGAGCAAGCAGTTTAACGGCACCGGTGTACATTGCCGAGATAACAGATGAAACGATACGTGGCGCCCTCACAAATTTGTTTCCGTTGGGGATCACTTTCGGAATCATGAACACGTAAGAAATTTAAATCAAATCAAATCAAAATTAAATTTCCACTGCCTCAGTTAAATTAGTTGACTGTATTGTATACCCTAACGTCCCACTTTTTTACAGATACGTCCTTGGATCATTCTTGTCCTGCTTTCACACGACAATCGTGAACACCTGCGTTTCACTCGTGTTTCTGGTATTAGTTCACAAAGTGCCAGGTAAGCAGTACTGCAAGTTTGTACAATATTTGCATACTAAATTAGCCACCTTCCAAATTTAGCTCATTTCTGATTATCAACACTTCAACTATAATTATTTATTAATTTAATATGACTTATTACAGAGAGCCCAGTTTACCTTGTGTCAAATGGGCAATATGAGAAAGCTCGAATGGCACTTAAATGGCTGCGTGGAGCTTCTCTGTCAGAGCAAATTGAGCCAGAAATTCAGCAAGTACAGTCCATTCAACATTTTTCATTGTAATTGTTGACGAAGAACGAGTTGGGGCTAAAATGCTAATTTCATAATCTGTATTCTGTCACAGCTCCGAAGAGCGATTGACGAGAAGAGAGAAGTGCGTCTGTCAGCCAAAGAGTTCTTCAGCCCAGCAGTCTTCAAACCAAACATAATCGTCATTGCGCTCATGTTCTTTCAGCAAATGTCAGGTAGCATTAAAAACGCAAAAATCTATCCATATCCTACCTACACAGCTCATCACAACTGACAACTGACCATTATTACTACCAATTATCATGTCATAATTTTTACGAGCTGTCCATCGTTCCATCGATAATGACCTTCTTGCTTATGCTTTTATGCCAATTTTTTCTTGTAGGGATCAACGCAGTGATATTCTACACTGTAGAAATCTTTCGGACATCTGGATCTGACATCAATCCAACACTGTCATCTGTAATTGTTGGACTTGTCCTTATGATTTCGGTCATTGTCTCCATTCTACTTATTGACAAACTTGGAAGAAAAATTCTTCTCATTGTATCTGATATTGGGATGACAATAGCTCTGTTTGGCTTGGGGCTATACTTCTATCTGAAATCTGGAGGGGTTGCAATTGTGGACTCGCTGAATTGGCTGCCGCTAGCAAGTTTGATGCTATTTGTGACAGCGTTCAATATTGGGTAAGTTGCCTTCACCGAAAAAGTGAGCAAACAAATTAATTCAGTTACCTAATACGTGGTTAAATTTTAAACATTTTTTGAAAATCTAATTTCAGGTTTGGAACGGTTCCTTGGTAAGCATTGATTTGACGAGAAATGGAACAAACATAATTTTAATGCGTTTATTAATTAAATTATTATTTTTTATCTAGGCTTTACNCAGGTTTGGAACGGTTCCTTGGTAAGCATTGATTTGACGAGAAATGGAACAAACATAATTTTAATGCGTTTATTAATTAAATTATTATTTTTTATCTAGGCTTTACTGCGGTGAATTGCTTCCACCACACGTGAAGGGTATTGGAAGTGGGCTGGCCGTAGCCCACAACTGGTTCATTGCATTTCTAGTCACTAAAAGTTTTGAAGATTTTATTTATTACCTGGGGCAGCACGGGTGCTACTGGATGTTCTCGGTTGTGTGCGCGGTCGGAACAGTCTTCTGCATTCTCTTCGTACCAGAGACGAAGGGGAAGACGCTGGAGGAAATCCAAAACATTTTCAGAGGATGAAGCTTCTTTGAAAAGATCAGAAAAGTTCAATATCAACGTTAAAAATAATGCATTTTTTATTAATTAATGAATCTCGTCGCCCTACTGTACTCTCCTACAATTTTTAATGAGTTTTGAGATGTAATGATTTTTTATATTTTTAAGTCAAGTTCACAACGTCAAGAATCGAAATGATAAGAATCTCTGGTACAGATTTGTACTGTAATGCGTTCCATCCGCTTGAAATATTTCAATTTCCTACGAATTAACATGTACCTATCTGTAATACCAAATATTATATCCCCGTTTTAGTAGCTTTAAAGAAATACCAAATCATTTAGTAATAAAAGTGTTTTTGACATGTGTCTACCACATAACTCGGAATTTTTTTTCTATTTTAAAATTTATGTGAGAAGATAATTAGCCTCTAGCAAATACATCCATAAAGTGAAACTTCATTCGACATTGAACTCTTTATTGACTCTTTCAAAGTACATAGAGATAATGTGATCGGCTATATTTTACCCAACAAAAGGGAAAAAAATTATCACGTACTTGTCGATTGAAAAAAGGTGCATTTATTATGGATGAGCTGCATGCGAAAAAGACGTCAGATATAGGCTTCTTCTTGAAATATAGCCAAAGTCATAGTCATGAATCATGAAGGTGAACCACAGTCAAAACCAAAAGACCACAAATAGCTACCAGTTGAATGCACGAATGTAAACAGAAGAGAATACATTATTGGATTACGTCACATTTGTATAAAAATCCATCTAAGCTTTTGCTATTAGAGCACCCGTCATCTTCAATAGTGGTTCTGGTTCTCGCTTTCTCACCCAAACTATAATTTTATGATTATGCGGCTGCGCTGAATAGAAAAATAAGTTAATGATACACTTCGTCATATTTTTTTGACGTGGGTTGGGCCAAGAGCGACTAATAAAATCGGCTACTGTCATTGTAAGTTCACCAATGCAGCTGCGCTATTAGATCATGCGGCCACCGCACCTACAAATGCGTTGTTTACTTAATCACCACTTCCAAAGAATCGTGTGGCGTATTTTTAAAGCTGCCTTGAAAACGAAATGTTTTGAGTGAAGTTAGTTTAGACAGGGAAAATTTTGCTTAAAGGCTGCTATCAATCCAATCCATTTCATCATTTTTACAAAGAAAC
The DNA here is from genome assembly GCA_027744115.1 of Acrocyrtus sp. NNG-2020. NCBI lineage: Eukaryota > Metazoa > Arthropoda > Collembola > Entomobryomorpha > Entomobryidae > Acrocyrtus > Acrocyrtus sp. NNG-2020. The sequence continues at coordinate 10,755 of JAHZND010002102.1, forward strand.
TCGATCCCAGAGGGTAACAAGGTTTTTTCTCCGAGAAAAGTTTAAAGTAACGAACGGAATAGTAGAGTTTTTTTGTTCAGAGTGCCAGTAATGAGTTCATCTAGTAATCTTTTTTCTAGTCAAAGTATGTTTTTAACAGTGTTACTTTCCGTAGTTTTGGTTGGAGTGCAGGCGCAGAAAGTTTGCTACGCTCCAAATAAGACAGTGCCCAACGAAAGTGTCATTTATGCAGAGAGTTTCTCAGCGAGAAAGTGCATGAGAGTGGAGGGATTTGGAATTAAGCCGGACTCAAACGTTGTTATGGACGAATGCTTGTACAGGTAATAATAATTAATGTCAATGGAATTTTAATAGGACAAAATTGTCGAAAGACCAACAAATTAAGATTATGACAAACTCGTTGGGAAAAACAATGCTGAGAACGGATGCTGGACAGGGAGAGTCATACTGCTTGATTAGTGCCGCATCTACGACGGATGTT
>JAHZND010002103.1:0-36368 GCA_027744115.1 Acrocyrtus sp. NNG-2020
GCATATTTTTCAATGACGACTTTTCCTGACATGTGAGCACCATCATCAGCATTTGCATTCCTCAGAGATAGAGAGAAGAGCTTGCGTCCCGTATCCCTTCTTATTTTTTAAAGGGTGTTCCTACTCTAAAGGGGTAACCGCTTAACCACCAGCTTGGTAAAAAAAATTAATTTTTATGTAACTTCTCTCAGTGCTCAGGCTGAGTGTGAATTGTTTTTTAAAAAATATGGTTGGAGTGATGAGTGGACGTTGAGACGGCGTTTTGGCTGGCTTGGTTCTTCCCGAGCGTAGCTATTTGCAGGGAGGCGTGAGGATGGCGTGAATGGCACCCTTGTCACATAAAGAAACAAGCGGATCTTTTTCTAGTTCCTCCTTGGTTTTCTTCTTCTGTTTCCTCTCTGTGAAAACTGAAAAACAATGAAGGGTGATGTGTGAGCGCATCTGTTCTGATCTTTTTTTTTCTCTGTTTCATGTGTCCATCTTCATTTCGCACAGTTTGCTGTCGCAATCGTTCAAGCTGACTGTGCCTCTTGAAACTACGCAGGGAGTTTTGTGAGTTGTGACTGGGAGCACCAAACGAATAAGTGTGCACTCATCTTGATGATCACAGCACATTCCCAACTTTTACAATAAGGAACAAGTGTCCCTGTCCATTTCAGTTTCTCTCTTGCCTTTCCCTGTCTCTGGGAATAGACTCACGCCTAAATAACTTGAGCGAAATAGTCAGTGAGCAACTCGCAAAGAGAGAGAGAGAGAGAGTCACTCACTCGTTAAATATTTGACGACAGGCACATAAGAGAAAAAGCGGAGGAGGACACATACGGTGGTGATAAGCATAAAAATTTATTTGTTTGTTTTTTCCTTCCGTAAGAAGAAAATATAGTCATAGTCATATCGCCGCGTTGACGGAGAGAAGAAGTGCCAACCAACTAATAATGCATTTCTAGATTTATTAGGAGCGAGGAAAAGAAGCTGTTTACTCACATTTTACAGAAAAGGTATAAAAGTAAAAATGAGAGGGAAATATGTAGTTAGCTCTGCTAGAGACTCTGTTTTTTTGCAACACTATTTTTTTTCGTTCTCCTTCACCTAAATCTACGAGTTTTCTGAGAATGGGCGTTTTTAAAGAAAAAAAATTCGTTAAGGAATTTGTCGCGATAAGCAATAGGTATATACTTTCTATGGGGAGATCGTTAAGATGTCGTAAATCTGGCTTTTTTAAACGTAGTAAAAAATGGAAAAGGAAGGAAGAAAATGTGTTCAACCTCAATTCAGGATGCAGTCGTTTCACTCCCAAGGAAAAATATTTTTCTTGCATAGGTATTCTTTAAAGACAGTTTTATGCATGTATTTTTTACGGCAGGGGAGATTGGGACCAAGATAAGTTCTCCATGCCTGGGAAATTATGACGTGATTATGATAATGATCGTATTATGATAAGGTAATAAATGGTGATAACATCTCAATCATCCGTGTTCTTGAGTGGGAATGCAAAATCTTGCAAGAAGACGGAGATGCCATTTTGCATGTGTATTTTTAAACAAGAGTCATACATGTACTACTTATGTATGAGTTCCCCAAGGATGGATGACAATATTTTTTTATTTTCCATTGCGAAACACGTGTCATCACATTAGCTGCTTGTAAAAGTCAACCTCAAAATATGAAGGAAGTGGAGGCGCCCTCCACCACTAATATGAGATCAAGTCGAAGCCATGTAAAGCCAGTAAAAAAAGGAAGATGTTGTTGAACAGGCAGTTATCAAGCTCATAAACAGAAACCATAAAAATTCCATTTTGAAAAAGCGAAAAAAACGAAATGCCAGACCAATAATTTTTATGATTTTTTGGACATTTTCCCCAAAAGTAAAAAAAATTGTCATTATAAATATAGCCTTGTTCATCCAGTTCAAAGTTCAGTCCTTTTTCAAAAAGTAGGCTGCTGCCGTAGAAAGCGGATGGCTGTGAAAATGGCGCATGGTATTTTTTGCATTCCTTTTGTGGCTCAGAAAAACATAACGGGTGTCACGAACCACGAAGAAAAACACGGCACTCCGTCTTCCTGACTTTTATTTATGCCATATGCCATCCTTTTGCCATCCGTAGCTTTTGGCGTTGTCTGGCCTGGCTTGCGGAAAATGGGAATGTAAAAAGCAGAAGCATGTAGAAAAGGATGGCTCGGCTGGAGAGGAGAAAAAAAACTCTTCTCTTTTGGCTAATTATGGTAAATCTCTATAGCTTCCACTTAGGACATGGAGACGCCGTCGTAGATCTTCGTTCGACTAAAAAAAGAGCCATCCACTTCAAAAGCCGTTTTTAGGGAATGTGTGCCGCACCGCTGCTTACTCCTGTCTGCGCCACTCTTTCACTCTCTGCTTAGTTAAGGTAATGAATAGCCCTTTTGAAAATAAATGAAGCGTACAAAGCGCAGACTTTTGGGAGGCACAAGTTCATGGAAATGGAACAGGTTTATTAATATTGCATTTAATTAACAGTTTTGGTTGATGAGGATGGCAAGAAAAAGGCGTGCATTTTTACATATCCCTTTTCTCCCTCTCTCTACACGGTCTGTCCCTCTGGATGGGAATTGGGAAATCAGATGAGAAGGAGGAGGAACAGGAGCAGGAAATACGCCATTGAGTTTGCTACAAGTCAATTTCGAAGAGTGATATTACCAGAGCCCTCATTATATATGACGGAGAATATATCGCATTGGCATTTTTGCTGTCATCATCACAATCGCCATTCTCCTTTTTATAACTGTCTCGGCTCCAAAAAAAAATAAGCTCCGCTCTTCACTCCACTCGCTAGGTACATGGAGAAGGAGGAATATTTTACTTTGGGAGGGTGTTGACACATCTACCCATTGTCCGTAATGATGTCCAGTGTACATACGTGCATAAGTGATGTGTCAAGTCAAGTGGACAATGGAACTTTTGTTGATGATGAGCCACTCCAGGGTAAAGCCCATCTAATGCATTCATTAAGTGTCAAATATTGTTCACGTCGTGTCACTTGACAATGGATGCATGACGGTCCATTGACCGTGTAATTAGGATGTGATCAATTATTATATTGTGAGGAGAAAAAAGATCGTATCACTACATACACCGTCTCTATCAAAATCCCTTGTCCAGCCGAAAAAGCTCTTTTAAGCTGAGACTGAGACGATAGCTTGTGGCTTTTGAACTTGAAAATTTTTTTATGCGTTATTACACCCTAATCTTTTTTATACTATGAATCACTAATAGATATAGGGACAGTAATGATTAGCATAATCAGAGTAAATATGTGTACTTACTTTTTTTTACTACGACTCTCATCTCCAATTTTCTATTATTACCCAATTGCCCATTGGCTATTGAAAACAAGAGAGAAAAAATCCCTTTCACTTGATCAACTCATCATCATCATCACTTTTATATTGCAGAGTATTATTCAACTTGTTTAAAATGATGTTACAGGTCATAGCAGTTAAATATGAGAGTATTCAATTCCGAAAACATTCCAGACATGAAAAAAAAATATTTATAATGCTGTGTTCGCCCCAAGTAGGCACACATCCATTTTAAGGATCATCATTGTTGTTGTCACAAAAATTATCAGGATATACTGCACTCTCTTACAAGATGATAAAGTGTTGTGTTGTAGGAAAAGAATTTTTTCTTGCTATTTCTCTAGTGAAAAAAAGGAGCGCATCTCATTCATAAAGCTCTGGATAAGGAAAGTGAAAGATGCATTGTGTTTAGTGCAGTACATCTAAACATTATAATGGCTCCATTCCCATTGTGTGCTGGAAAAAAGGAATGTTTTTTTTATATTCCGGGGAGAGGGAAAGACAAGCTTACATGCCGAGCCAAGAGCAATAAATGGTAATGCTTGTACACGGAGAATAATTGCGGAGGATTTATATGGATTTATTATAATGATGATGAGATGATTATGATGAAGTGATAGGCTTTTGAACCTAAAGCTGTTTTAGAGTGTGGTTTTGGTGTGAGGGAAGAAAAAAAAAGAATTTATATGGATTTATTATAATGATGATGAGATGATTATGATGAAGTGATAGGCTTTTGAACCTAAAGCTGTTTTAGAGTGTGGTTTTGGTGTGAGGGAAGAAAAAAAAGGGAACATCGCTTGAGAGTGAGAGTATAAGGCTATCTCTTCATTTCACTCTTTTTGGAGAGCAAGCACGCGAAATAAAAGATGATAAGTGTAGCATTCATTGCATTTCCCATGTATGTATAATTTCATATTTTGCTTGCAGTTCCCTATTAAAGCTTGTGTAAGAGTGAAGTTAAAGTCAAAGTGATCATCAACATCATCATCCCTCTCTTCGTTCTCTCTTTCTCTGGAGTGCTTTGTGGGAAAGGAATTAACGGAGGAAATTATTATGATTATTATTACTCCATTCACATCCTGGTGTGGTGCTATAAGAAAATGCGCGTGTACGCATTTTATGCTTAGTGCTTGTAGACTTAAGTCTTAGGCTGAAATATTGCCTAGCTTAGTTCTTTTTGGAAGAGCAGAGCACAGCGCTTTTTGCATGCTTTTCCTCCCTCCCATGTCTCTCTGTGTGTGCCTGTGCTGACTTGACTTGAAAGAGTAATTTCTGAAGTGTGCTCTTCTCCTCTCTCTTATTGCTTCTCCTGTTAAAACCAGCTTTTGTCTCATTTCTCGTCTTCTGTTGTTAATTACCTTTTGTTTGTGCTCTCATTTATTTCATTCTTTTCCTCAAGTCTTTTTTTTCTCGAGAGAGAGAGAAAGAGAGAGAGAGAGATATGGGAGCGTTATATCAGACACTCGTATCTAGGGAAAACACATCTCTCCTCCATCTTCGCAATTCCACATCCACACTGCCGCCATCATCATCACCTCCTCCTTTTTCTAATCCAATTCATTCATGGCATCCCATACTCCCTCCATTCAATATCCCGCAACACAAAATTTTCTATTATTTTTCTTCTCTCTGCGCTCCTAATGTGACGGTAAAAAAGACGAGGCGAAGAGATAGCGACCAATTTCATGGTTGCTTGATTTCAAACCAACACAACTTTGTACATATGTTTTTAGGGCTGAAGTAAACGGAGTAAAAAAAATCTTGTTCGCACTGACTACCCCGTTTTCCGCTCGAAACACTGAAAATTCTTGAGAGATTGCCAAAGACTCAGAAGAGGAACGAGAGAAAAGGATGAGTCTCCAATTTCAGTTTTTCTTCCTGTCCGTTATAAATGCATGTCGCATGTCACCAACCACACACGTTCAGATAACACGCAGCGAATAATCGGATATGGAAGCGACAGCAAAGCATGAGGAAAAAGCTCGAAGCGGCATCCCTCAAGGAAAAAAAATCGATGACTTAGATGAGAAGTTAAATCAGATCAGAATAATATAATAGGCTTGTTGAAAAATATTTCTCTTTAGACTTTGCGTTTTTTTATACTATAAACTTCCGTCTCAACACTGCGTGCCTGTCCCATCTCCTTCCAAAAAAGCCCATCCCTCCTGTCAACAGGAAACTAGAACTGGGAGCAGCAAAAACCACCAACAAGCGTTAATTATCAGAAAATTAGCGAGCGGGGAATAAACTTTTTTAAGAGGGAAAACTATTTTTTTTCGTTACGCATTTCCCTTTTATTTTTCGTTTAAAATTCTGTACGCCTTGGTGAATGCCATCCGATGCCACACGGTCTTCCTTCTTCTCCGCTTGTTTATGTAATCAAGTCAGGTGTTCTCGAAAAAAAAGTTTGCCGTCAGCTTTCAAAAGGCTCACAAAAAAATGAAGATTTTCTCTCTCTCTCTCTTCCTTTTTTCCGCTTCTCCCTGTCTGTCGGTGGTCCTCATAATCCTTCTCTTATTACTAGAAAAACTACTTAAGAACTTTTCTAATAACTCATTTCATATAAAAGCTACTGATAACTTTACAGCCGGTAAAATGCGAAGTTCATATTCAAATTCTACCGCTCCGTCATCCACTGGCAGACATGACATGACATAATTTCCCTTCAACTTTTATCTGATAAGCGCTCCCCATTTGTTTCTTTTGTTTGCCTTTTAATTCCCGAAAAACTTTTCAATTTTTTCGAATGTTTTGCCAAAAATATTAGAATGATGTGCCTGGTGGCACTATTGACATGAGAGTGACATGCATTTTATCTTTGTCCTTTTCACTGGAAACATTGAAGGAATCCCTTTTTAAAGCGTTTCTTTTTTGCTTTGAGTGGGTGGAGGGAGCCACACAAAAAATAGTGACTCTCGTCACCGATCAAAACGCGTACAAACCGTATAAGTATTCAACTGCTAACTTTTTTCTCTCCATTCTATTCCGTCTTTTTTATATATCTTCGCCAATTCCAGTCTGCTTTTCCGCTTCTCCGTGACATTTTCGAAGAAGAAGCATTTAGAGAGGAAGGAAGAAAAAAAAGTTTGGGAGAACAGAAAGAAAATGATATAACGATGTGGTAGATGAAAAAAGTCATCATCATCATTTTCATCCTTCATAGTCAGTCAGTCAAATGTCTGCTAAGCCTCCTGTTTCCCTCCACCTCCAAAATACTTTGCTCTCTACAACATACCCTCTTACCCAGTAATACGTTACGTACTCATCTCTTATTTATTTACTTCCACCACTTTACTCCCACTCCCATTCGTTGACTTCCCAAGCAATAAAAAAGAAAATTTCTTCACAGTGCTACTTTTTTCTCTTTTCTTGCTTCCCGACGAAATGAATCAGATGAGAATGAACGCAGATGACAGGAGTACTAAAAAGCAAGAGGGAAAAAAGATTTTCTCTTCATTTATTATCATATCATCATCATCCCTTATACTATACCGTATTTAGAAGTGTGCAAACATTCGCCAAACATTATCCCGATTTTTTCCCCAAGGAACAAGAAAATGTTTTTTTTTCTGGGGAGAAAAAAGAGGAAATTGCTTTCTCTCCGAGGAAAGGATTGAGCAGATGATTTTTGATTATGTAGCAACATAATCAAAGGCTGGACCCCATACTGTTATTCTGATTCCACTTCCACAGAAAATTTATAAAGTTGGGACTGTTCGTAGGCACTAAAAGAAGATGCCGTGTGGTGTAGCTGTGTGTGCCTCACTTTTCCCATGGCATTTATTCAAAAGGTAAGGGCTGGAAAAGGGGAAGGACTCTCGTCTCCTTTTTCCCACCCGTATTTTTTTTCTTTCGCTCACCGTCCAAAAACGTGTGACTCGGTTGACGATGAAGAAAGAGAGCTCATCAACATCAACCTTAGACGATATCCTCGTGCTAGAGAGATGGCAGTAATCATCCAAACTGATCCAGACTTGATGAGTAGATACAAACCAGACACGTACTTTAAGTACACATTCATAATGACTCGCAATAGTCGCAATCTTCCACCAATCCACCTTAATATGAAGAATGAGACGTTGGGAAAAAAAAGATTTCTTCATCCCCGTCTTTTCCGTCCCAGAGACTCTTGCGTTCTCCTTTTTTTTATTTCTTGAGAGGAGGAAAAAGGGCACACACACGCATTACACGGAATCGTGCACGGAATACATTTTTTTTCCTCTTTGCTATTATGATCATATCACATCATACTTTGGTATATAAATATATCTGGTTCCTTTTTCTTAAATGCTTTCTCCCCTTGTTACGTCTTTTTCTTGAAGAGGAAGAGAAGAAAAAAAGTTCGCTTTTTCCCCGCTTTTTTTTTGGAAAACCGGGACTCTTCTCATTTTCTCTACCATAAAAAATATCTTCCTTTTATATATTGACGAGGATAATATGAGTTGATGATAATGACGAAAATGAAGTTGTTCATGTATTTTTTTTCTGCTAGTCTTGGGAGCTTTCATGCTTTCCCCTTTTCTTGTTAAAGATATCATTCCCTTATGGCTGCTCCGCTTACTTTTATATATTGACGAGGATAATATGAGTTGATGATAATGACGAAAATGAAGTTGTTCATGTATTTTTTTTTCTGCTAGTCTTGGGAGCTTTCATGCTTTCCCCTTTTCTTGTTAAAGATATCATTCCCTTATGGCTGCTCCGCTTTTTTTTGTCTTTTTTCCTCGTTATTATGTACATGTTTCCCATGGGGGAAAATGAGGAGAAAAAAAAGAAGAGCTTAACCATTTTCTCTCATTCCAGGCTGAAATCAGATTAGCCGGTGGGCTTTTTTTATACTAGTATAATAGTCAAGTACATGATGTTCCAGGAGAATGAAGTCATTGCTTTTCGTTTTTATGTCTCTCCCCAATTTGTCCATGTCGAAATTATGTTCTCTCCTGCCTATCCTCAAGTCACTTAAAAGAGGATCACCCTTTTTTGTTTTGTTTCACGCTGCATTTTATATGCACGGAAAAAGTTGTTTGTAGAGAGGAAGCTCGTACAAAAGTCTGTTCCACTCTTTCAGAGAATAGAGGAAAGATAGGGAAGCAAATTTTTCGAGGACGGAATGGTATGATAGTGACGATGAGATAAAAAAATATTGTTTCAGTCTTCACAGTTCATAGACAAAAATAGAAGGGAAAAGTCATTTTTTTGTTTCCGCTCCAGACTTGCTCTTACTCTGAATTGTGCTGCAGAAAAAGAGACAATAAAAAAGTGGAATATCAGGTTGCATTATATCATCTTCATGCAATTGCTCTCATGAAACGTCCTCCAATTGTTCTTAGTAGAGTGTGACTCCAAAGTTTGTGACTTGGTTTTCTTATAGTTTTGTTGTGAAGACAATTTTTTCTTTCTCTCCCACTTTGAACACTGGGACTTTCCCAAAAGGAAAAAAGTCGTAAATCTTGTCTCCCGCCATATTCCAGAGCGGTAACGGGAAATAGTAGGTAGTAGGTACTAGGTAGTAGTGTCTTCTCTAATCCCTGATATTGTATGGTTCATAGAAACTTAGAAAAAATGGAGAGAGTATGTTTTTTCTGGAACTTTTGTTTAAAAGAGTAAAAGCGCCATTATTTTTATTTTTAAACAAATCTGTGAAAAATTGTCTCAATTTTCCAGGGAAAATATGTTTTATTGCTTACTCCGGCCCGTTTATGCTCGCTGTGAAAGGATGAAAAGTGGCAATTTAACAGCTACTATTGTTTATCTTCATTCGTTAAAAGAATAGCCTTTCCTTCCTTCTCTGCTCTCCACTCTTTACTCTTTTGGAAGGAAGGGAAAAAAAGTTTGGGAGAAAAGAGCAGTGACAACGTAGGGAAAAAAGTAGTATGGCAGTTTTTTTTCATGACGCGACATTTGCTTGATTCCCTTTTCATTTTACTTCCGGTCCCATCATCATCATCACGTCATACTTACACTTAGTAAAATGTGAAAAGAGGCGGCTGACAAAAAAGGACAAAAAACTTCCCCGCGTAGGGAAAAAAAGTAGTCAGTTAAAGCAGCCTATAAATTCCCAGTAGACCAAGAAAAGCTCTGACGTCCTTGTTAAAGCGGAATTGAGCAAACTTTCAAAACTGATTATCATTATGATAACCAGGGAACGCACACTAGGGGACCTAATTTCTCTTCGTAGTGTGCAGAAGAAGAAAAAAACGTTGATGGCGCTTCCCGGAATGACATTTTTTTATCTGAATTCACAATCAGAATCAGTAATAAATGTCCTTTTTTCCTCTTCCCAGAATGGGTCCAATTGAAAGGAGACGAGATCGTGTTCTGATGATCATTTTCTCTCTCAAAAGCTCTGTATTTTTCCCGAGATCAGCAACAGTACAAATGTAACGTGTAATTTAGAGAGAAAGGCTGATAGCCTTTTATATCTAGGCAAGTTGCCAAAATCAGAATGGAGTGGGGGTCGAGTCAAGAGACTTATTGCTTGAGGATCGGTCACGACAGCAGAATGAAATTGTAATGAATGGAAACTGAAAAAAAGAGCCCGGGTAAAAAAAGAAGCTTTCAGCAATTACAGGGGAAGAAGATAAAGACTCCCTCCCTTTTTTCCAGAGAAATGTGCGTGCTACGCACAAAACCACAGAAACATGCCAGCAACAAAAAAGGAACAGGGATGATTGGTAACATAAGTCTCAATCAGTAATATGTAATCCAGCAATTCGGAGCTCATGCAGCTGCAAGTGAAAGAGAAAAATCAAAGATATTTCCCTTTTCTTGAAGACAACTCAAGGAGAAAAGATTTGACATTTTTCTTTTCTTTCCTGGAGATTGTCTGCTACTCCAGTATGCATTAATACAGCTCTTCATTCCATTTCAGGAAGATAAAAAAGGATTCCAAGGGAAAAAAATCGGATAAGGGAAAGTAACATGTGTAAAATGTCATTTCATAGCAAATAGAAACATATGACACCATTTTCCAGCAATAAAAACGGAGATATTGCTGCAATATAGAATCCAGCACGTTTCCATAAACGTAAACACATGGACGTCAACAATCTAATCAAAATTGATTGTATCTCTATCGAAAAGTTCCGCTTTTTCTCCGGAATGTTGTGGAATTTTTTTTGTGCAGCACAAATTGTAATGTAAATCATTCCGTACAACCTACACAATCTTCATTCCTTGGTGCGGCCCGGAATCTGGGTCCTTGTTATTTTAATTTGTAGTCGTTCCTATTTTTGACACTTGTTTAGTGAAGCAGACAGGGTAAACAATATACATGCAAAAATGTTTTTTATTCTCCGAAAAAAATCGCTTTCTGCTTTCTTTCCATTTTTTGATAGAAAAATTCACATAAAAAAGGCACATGTCATGTCAAAAAAAATGTGTAAGTAGGACGTGAAAAAAAATAACCGTCAAGGCAAGCCATACTCATGCTTTTCCTAATTTTAATGTAACCATGAGGCATCAGGCATCACCGAAAAATGATTACATGTGATAGGAAAAGATGGGAGGTTTTGGACTGAGAGAGGGCCATTGTCTGAAGTGATGCCATTATCAAAGTGCTCGTGTATGTCTGTATAGAGCAGTTCCTATGAAAGTAATTTGGAATGTATCAAATAAGGAAGAAATTGAATAAAAGAAGTCAAAATGAGGGTTTCTGGCTGAGGAAAGGACTAGAGAAAAAAAAGAATATTTTTTTTGTCGAGAAAGCTGTGGAAATTTAATGTCGGGAGCATACAAATTGATCCTAATAAGAGAGGATATTTTTTTGTGAGGCTCTTTTTACTCTCCTACATAGCTGCTGCTAGATTTTGGAGATGTCTGCTCCTGATGATGATGATCTGCTTGCATGCATTTCCGCTACCTAATATCTTTCTACGTGAATCCATCTCTGGGGTAAGTGAAATGAGATGAATCAAAAGAGCCGTCTTTCTTGGAGCGACTGGATTTTTATTCTCGTGTGGTGGGCCAAAATGCATGGGAAGAAAATCAAGCTCTGTGAGAAAGAGAAGCGGTGGTGGTGATGCGCTCCGTTTTTTTCTTTCTATTTCACTATTTCCTGATTTCTCCCCCGTTCCATTCGTGTATAAAACCAATAAAAGAGATTTTTCGCTGGAATATATGCTCTAAAATACGGGTAAATCAAAGAAGACTCGGTTTGGTTTTTAAAAGGGGAGAATTCTACGGATTATACAGTTTTTTTTGTTAGTTTTGCTTCCTTTTCTCGAGAAAAAAAAAATAAAATGATAGGAGTGGTTGAGTGGAAATTTAAGCAAGCATGTAACTAAAGTGCAATTGCTCTACCAGCTTCTATATCGCTCTATCCCACTTTCTTGTTCACTCTGAAAAGTTCCGTATGTCAACAAGCGTGCGTGCGCTTTGTCCCAGAGCATGCTGAGGCTGAGGGGAGGAAAAAATATATAGCAGATAGGGATAGTTACCGTTACGCAAGTTTACACTTTTCCACACTTGATGGAATCGGAGACGAGCCGTAAAGTTGTAAATGCTCCCTTGATTTTTAACTACATGCAGTTTAGAGCTACTCGTGTATGAGTTGTTCTGATTTTATGTCATGTAGGCAAAAACAATTTTTTTAAGGTTGTCTCAACTTGCCCCAATTTCCGCGACTTGTGTTTTTTTATTCCAGATCTTTTCAGTTGGAAGAATTTCAAATTTTGTTTGCTGACGATCGAACCACCCAGTTTTATGTATGCGGGTTGCACTTAACGAAATATATATGGCAATTTAAAATGCAGCTTGCAAAGGTTATCTTTCGTTTTGAACCCAAATTAAATGAAGATGAATATGCAAAGGGGAAAGGAAGCGATGCGTCTTTCACTGTGTGCATTTTTTATAGTGGATCTTTCTAGGGAAAATATGGTCATGCAACCGATTTATTTTTTGGCGAGTTCAGCTTTTATAAGAACCTCCGAATAGCTTTTGTTGATGGCAATGAGCATGTCGACAAGTTTAACTGCACACTGCCGACAGACGCTTTCAAATATGTTTACATTAGGATGATGACATGACATGATCATTTCCACTCAAAAATAGATTTTTAAATGCGCAGCAAAAAAACCACGACAAATCTATTGGCTCGAGGGATTGCGTTTAGCGTGTTGTGGGTTAGCAAATATTCGTGTTTACACAACTCCAAAGTTAGTATCTTTTGGGGAAACTTAATGAGTTTATAGTTTATGTGGATTGGCAATCATGATTTTTATGTAAGTCTCGTAACAGCTAAAAATCTACGGGTTCTGATGGGAAATGTGGAAACTTTAAGATAGAATAAAAAACTTGAATGAGATCGTTTACATATGTTTGCCTAAATATCAAAACCATAGCTAGAGAAACTTCGCCAGTAAGGGTACGCGTAGCTTTATAAGAAGGAAGAAAAACTATTTCCAAGTTTTTCGTGAAGGAAATGGGAAAAACGGAATGAGCAAAAGAAAACGGAATAAATGCACATAAAAATGTCGATGGAATTTGATACATTGCTGGCCAGCTTTTTTTTCTCTGTGTGTGTTCCAGATTCTGAAAGGCGCTTCAAGAATTTTTCGCTTTCCTTTTACCTTCCTTTTAAAATATATTCTTTTTCCGCCCTTTCGCCGAAAAGAACGTAGTAGCCCTGTAGGGTGGTACAATTGCCTCTTCGAGATTAAAAAGGATGACTTCATAAATTAGCTTGAATTGAACTGTTTGTGTAATATTGCGCACATGTTGACATGCCATAAATTCCAATTTCTGATTATTATTATAAACAGGGAAGAAGGAGAAAGTACACAAAAGGATATTCCTGAGAAGTTTCAAAAGTTGTTTTTCCGCAATGATGAAAGCAATAGTTTAAAACCATCTTAAAGGTTTTGGCGAAATAACTTTAAAAAATAATTGGAATTGGACGAAGGTGCGAAAGAAACCAGTTTCTGAGCAATATTTTTGACCTGCTTTGCTTACCATATGAATCCCCATCCATTATAGATTGCCATCAGCTTATTCTCGGTAAATAGAAGTGAAATGTTTATGGGGAAGTGATAAATTGTGGAGGTAAGAAGGCATGTTTACACACTGGCTGCATACGAAGAAAAAGAAATGGAGGAGAGGTTTGGAGTGGAATATTATTACTACTCCGTTTGAGAGTGAAAGACTTGCACAAATTTCCTGATCTGAAAAAAATATAAAATGCCCACCACCACACACAAGTTCACTAACTTATGGCTGATTGCTCCGAAAAGGAAATGGAACAATTTGAATGTATTTCTTTTTTTTTCTGTTCGTGACCATTCTAGGCCCACCTGGACCCCCGGGTAAGAGAGGTAGACGTGGAAAGAAAGGTGAGGCTGGTGAGTCAGGACCCCCAGGACCGATGGGGCCAGCGGGCAGAAACGGCTTTCCGGTATGAATATAAAGTGACCCACAAGGATAAACAAATACATAATATATCAAAAGAATCAAATAAGTTCAATAATATAAATATGTATAACCCAAAAAATGAGTTTGCAAATAACAAGTGGAGCATAACACGTAGCTTGATAAGTAGTACATCCTGTACATCCCACTTTTAACTTAACTTGCAATTTTCTCGGAGCAGTAGCCCTCCTTTTCCTACATACCTATTTTTTGTTTGTTTTTGTTGAAATGATCGGTGTGTATAGGGTCCAATTGGATTGGACGGACCTAAAGGGGAACCTGTGAGTTTTTACTTTTTTTGAGTTTGCATGTTTTTTTTTTGCTTTCTCCTCTACTAAAACTCTTCTTTTCATTCACTGTCAATACACATTTTTCTATGAATGATGCATTATTTTGCTAACATGATTAATGCTAGTAGACAATAAAAGGGAAATTGCTGATAATGCACTGCTTCTTACTTAGGGACTACCTGGTGAGAAAGGACCTAAAGGGGAGCCCGGAAGTCCTGGATATAACATTACAACTGCTGCCAAAGTGAGTTCATTCATTTATAAAGGTTGCATTAATCGATTTTAAAAAAGATGCTACAGTCACTCAATAACTGAGAAAACTTAGAATAGTATTCGATCGATATTTGCGGAGCACTGTTCGCAAAATATGAAAAGTTTGTAAATAAATATTGGATTTATTATCACATGCAAAGTTTGGAGTGAAACGCTCCGTAACATCAGTTTCTGGCGGAACCATCGGCTACGCGGAGATCATTGCGATTAAGGTTTTACAACTCAAACACATCCTTTGAACTGTCCCTTTCTCATTGTCTTGTAGACTGAGTAAACTGATATTTATGTAGACTGTTCTCGTTAAACTACTATATCTCGTATGTACTCTGCTGATTTATTTATTAAATTACCTTTTTTAATTCCGAACACGATTTTCTATTTTGGGATGGTTTAAGCACTGCTGGTAATGTCTCTCAGGTTTCAGTTGGTGAAGCACTTCTCCATTAATTTTCTATTAATTTAAGTTATATTCTGTTGAGCCTTTTGTTAACTTTTGTTGTAGGAACTGGAATCTGCTGGTTATAAGATCAACCAACATGTGATCACTCTCAGAGTATAGTCTTTTAATTTATTTCTTTTAATTTCATTTTAATTTCATTTGTAATTGTAACACAATTAACAGCTTATTACTGCTTTCACCTTGTCTGCTTTGCTGTAAACTTGAAGAGGCAGGTTTGGAAAATAGTTTGTATATTTTTCAGGGCGAACCTGGAGATCCAGGACCACCAGGTCCACGGGGAGTGCCTGGAGGCACAGGTCCACCCGGGATGGATGGTAGGCAGGGTCCTGGCGGTGACAAGGGAGAACGAGGTGACAGAGGAGATAAGGGCGAAGCTGGTCCTGTCGGACCCCCTGGAGGCAAAGGGGAGATGGGTCCTAAAGTAAGTAGTTGATGTTTAAGCTATCATTTTATTGAAATGGGTTTAATATTAAAAAATATATGGTAACCTGTAAAGGTCAACGGAGTTAACAGCTGCTAATAACAATTTTAATTTTAATTTCAACCCTTTTCTGCACAATTTTTCTAAAATTGCAATTTAACTTATTGCTCAACTAACAAACTAAGGGCCTACCTGGGGCTAAAGGGGAGCGAGGGGTAACTTCGATGATTGATGGGAAAGGTGTCCCCACTGGAATAATTGAAGGTCCACCAGGTCCACCTGGCCCTCAAGGTTTTTTCTTATCTTTTTGCACTTTTGTTTCAATTAACTCTAATTTTTATTAACCCTTTTATTTTCTGTTGGCGCTATTATGATACTTGCACACTTGAAAAATAATAGGAATTGCTGGGCCGAAGGGTGAAAGAGGTGATTCAGGACTAATTGGTCCTGCTGGAGAGAAAGGTCCGCGAGGAAAAAGAGGGAAAAGGGTATCAGATAGTTCTTGATTGCATGAAGATGGTTTTTTGCTGCTTCTGCTAGCCATTTGTGACACTGTCTGCTTTTGTTCTGTTACTTGCGTTTGCATGAAAGAATTGCCTACATAAAAACTATAGGAAAATGTAAGGGGAAAAAAGGGATGACGACATATCACTAAACTTAAATTCCAGAACAATTTAAATGACATTTTAACTTTTAACAGGGAAGGAAAGGTCTAAATGGTGAAGCTGCAATGAAAGGTGCACCTGGACCGCCAGGTAATTTGTGGTCTATGAAAATGATTTAGAATTTGGCCGATTGTGTTTCATGAATGATCGATCCATTATTGGCGCATTCATTCTAGGTCCACCTGGTCCTCTTGGTGAGTTAGGTCCTGCCGGCCCAATTGGGCCAAAAGGAGACATGGGTCCGAGAGGTTTACCGGGTCTTAGCGGAAAGGATGGCCCGACAGGGCCGCAAGGTCCGCCTGGCATGCCCGGTGGACCAGGACCTAAGGGAGAGAAAGGAGAATACGGCGATATTGGACCACCAGGTCTAATGGGTCCTCCTGGCTTACCAGGACCTCCAGGATATCCTGGTGTTAAAGGAGATAAAGGAGAGCGCGGTGACGGAGTAAGTTCTCAGTATATTTTTTAATCTGCTTTTCACATTTTTCCTCCTGTTGGTACCTACTTTTACTCATACCTTGCTTGGTAAAATGATTTTGCAGCAAAAGTACAAAAAACTGAGGAGACGGCAGCATTTAGCTTTACAAGGTGATGGTGCAGCATTTGGAGAAAATTCAGAATTACTTCATGGCCCTCCTGGTCCTCCAGGTATGATTTTGTTCTTCTAATTTACTTTTATTAGTTACCTTCGTAAATTTCTGCATCATTTAATTCTTTACAGGCCCTCCTGGCCCAATTGGTGTTTCTGGAGTTCAAGGTCCTCCCGGAGTAAAGGGAGAAAAAGGTTCAGACGGACTGAAAGGGGAACCGGTAGGCTATTTCTCATTTAAAACTTTTGAGGAAACTCAAACACAGTGAATATTTAATTGCACCTTGCGTATCTTCTTCTCATTTATAGGGAACGAAAGGTGACAGAGGCGAGCAAGGGATTATGGGTCTTCCAGGTCCGATGGGTCTGAAGGGGGAGTCAGGAAGACACGGTGAAATTGGACCTATGGTGAGTACGTGCACATTTTTTCTACTCACTAATGTAATAATAATAAATTTAAACAATTGTTTTACTTGTTTTAAATTAACTTCAACGTTTTTTGTTTTTAGCTCATAGTTGTAACCTGAAGTTGAAACTAAGACAAAATTTACAATTTTAGCTTTTAAATTAGTTAGCTAGTCTCATCCCGTTTTTGTTTTAAGCTTTTTATGTGTTTGTGTGTTTGCTGATGCTGATACTGCAGTGGCTAATCAGCTTAAGAAGTTTTCCTTGAGAGAAAATTAAAGTGTTACTTTAAATAATACCCACAGGGGCCGCCTGGTCTGGACGGGATGAAGGGAGCTCAAGGTGAGCCTGGAAGGAAAGGGGAACGTGGGGAGCCTGGTCTACCTGTAAGTGGCTTCTGAAATACTCAATTTTGCTCAAATTTTCTTAGAGTGGGGCTACTTGCGAAAGTAAACTAACCAAACTAAATGCGGTGTGTGCTTTTGTATTTTTCCGTGTGAAGGGAACTGACGGTATTCCGGGGGAAATGGTGCGACTCAGATACTAATTTCTTTTTAGTTTGTACCTAACAATCTGTTCTGTTTTTTTTTAATTTTTGTCTTTTTTTTGCTTTTTATTTTCTGCTCGTTCGTCGAACTTTTCCTTTGTGTTTACTTGTTTTTATTTTCCTGTTTTTCCTTTCTTACTTCCCCTAACTTTCTTTTACCTGGGTGTGGGGTAACTGACACAAAAAATCAGGGACCGAAAGGAGATAAAGGCGATAAGGGAGACATGGTATAAATCAGTTTCTTAACAGTTTTATAGATATTCGCTTACTAAAATTTATTTAAAACGAAATTTCTGTAAATTGTAATTTGTTATGCCTATTTGATCGTAGGGAGCTCCAGGAAGGCGAGGACGTAAAGGTGACCCAGGTCAGAAAGGGGAACAAGGAGTACCTGGATTAGATGCTCCTTGTCCTCTCGGTCCAGACGGCCTTCCCTTAGCTGGTTGCGGTTTAGGTGGGAATAGTTGGAACTCAGGCTCGCGTCCTCGTCCTCCTGCATATCATGCCCCTCCTATTAGCCCCAGTGCTCCCACGCCAGTCTCACCCAGTAATGGAAATCAAGATTATGAGGACTATGAAGACTAGATTCTCCTTACCCCAGATTTCATCAACTTTGTTAATCTTAATTTGAGTGTTTTAATAATACCTAGTGAAATCATTTCTTACCTAATGTAAAATCAAATGTTCAAATGTCAGTCATCCTCTCATCAAAATCATATAACGATAAAAATATTATCTATACTAATTAATCCTTATTAGTAAAAAAACATTTAGATGACTAATGCTTTTACAGTGTGCTGTGAATATCGTTCTCCTTCTAGCTTCAATCCGCTTCAATCATAAAGCTTTCGCCTGAAATTTTCGATCAAATCAAGCCAACTTACGTAGAAAATGGGTCATAAATTGTTATAAGAAAAATATAAAATGAGGAAGTAGGTACATAGTAAAATGTCTCTAATGTAGTCATTTAGTACATACGAATAGTCCTATATATTTAGCAAGTAATCTCAATTTTGTGGTTTAATTACTAGCTTTATCCTACAGCAGTATCTAAATTTGAAAAAGTCGCTTTGCAGTTTATTACGATGTTGCAATTTGCACTGTTTCTACTTGTAATTTGTAAATACTCGTACTTATTTTAACAAAAGAATTTAAAAAGGAAGTATACAAATACAGCAAAACTATCGATATTATTACACTTGTAAGTATGTTTAGCACAGTCCAACATGATGAAGTATAAAATGAATAATTTTAAATTTTAAAATTATGGCAGTCTGTATTTATGTAATATTTATTTAGGACTATGAATAGTTATTGAGTATTGCACTAAAATTGCTATGCAGTTGAAATTAGAACGTTTCTAGTGTTGCGTAGCCTCATGAAGAAAATGTTATCAAAAGGTGGTATTAAATATGCAGTTAACAATGAATAGCAAATTGAATTTATGCTGAATAGCACATTTGTATAGACTCATATGATTACTTAGACATTTGTATGATATTTAATTGTTTTTGATTGTAAAATATTATATAAGATGCATGCAATCTCGCAAATCTGAATCCATAATATATAATAGAGCTAGTTATCTTCATCTGCCATATATCTTCTAGATAGATAATTTTGTGTGAGATTTATTATTGTTGAAGAAGTAAAACTAAATAAATCACGAAAATTAAATAAAAATATTTAAAAATCTTAATTAGATAAACAGACGAGGTGTTATAAAATAGCAACTGAAATCATTTATTTTATTTTGGCACTGTTGTCATTTGTAATTAGTTATTAATTTTACAGAGCAGGAACAAGGCAGCATCAAAGCGGCAAAATATGCTTAGCCTTGACGGCGAAAGTATATTTAATTTGTAAATTGATTACCTTACCGTAATAGGTCATTAGTAAGATTTTGCTGGTCTTATCCTGGCGTCAATAATTATCTCGCTTAATAACTTTCTCCGGAGTAATAGAATGGTTATGCACATTCTGTCACATCATCCTTGCAACAGCAAATCAGATATGGAAGAAAAATAAAACGTACGGAATAGGTCACTCACTCACTCCACTTTGATTCTCGAGTATCATCAACTCTGACAATTTCATTTTTATTAATTTTCGTACAAAAACGAACGGGAACAACCTCTCAAAAAAGGGGAAATATTTTCACTTCATTTAAACGTAGTGATAATTACTATATTGTTACACATTATGCAATTAGTATACTAAAATGTACTTCTTCTCATGACCAATCTTTCTTTTATAGAATTCACATTTTGTAATGTCCATACGTTTATTTGCTATAGTCCAGCAGTCCTTCTAAGAGCTTTCATCTAATTTTTGAGGAAAATTATCTGGGAAGGTATTAAGTAACAAGTGTCTTTCAACTATCTACATTTATTTGGAGTAGGAATTTGAAAAAATGAAGTTTTACAGGATGATGATGGTTAAAATTACAACTTTACTTTATATATAAATATTTTTTTGGTGTTTCGCTGTATTCATAAAATTAATTTTCTACTGTAAACGTATTACATTTACTTATTAAATTAATTTTTAACTGTGATTATTCTTTACTCGGATTTTGCTCAATGTCACCGATTACGACACGAAAATTTAGAGAGATTTTTAAGGTTAAAATTGATTGGTAACCTAACATTATAGGAGGATCAAACCAATGCCTTTCTCTTTTAAATTATTTTTTTTACTTGTCATTACTGTCTTTCCATTCTTTTCATTTCCTTTCCCTTTACTAAATCCCACCCAACAGCATTTAAATATATGGCGTATATATAATAGCGATATTGATAATTAACACTGTAAGTTAATGATTATGATGATAAGTTGATTATGATTAAGTGTCAAGCAGAATTTTCTATTTTTTTACCAAAACAGAATTTTTACGATACAAGTTTCTGGTAGCGCGACGAAACAAAATGCGAACCGAACGAAAAAAGATGCAAATTGAGAACAGAAATTGAAAGTCAACTTAAGTTCTTTCCTAATAAAAATCAGGCTTTACAGACTATTTCATACAAACAAATCACAGAAATATTCAAAAATCACAAGTAAAAATCAAGCAGAGTATTATTTTACCTAAAACGCATACAAAGTAATAAAAAATAGCATCCTGGGCAATCCACTAAAACTGGCAGTAATTTTTCACTACCACAATCCCAACCCAACCCAATATCCAAAAGTTAAATGTCACTCTGCATGGCAGTCCCAATTCCTTCCTCCAGTTTTAGAAATGAACACTTTCCTTTAAAATGAGATTTTTGTGTTTGAATATTTTTTTCCCAAAAGTCCTCGCGGAGTTTCTCACTCATTCACATTTACACACATAAATAGAACATGGTGGTTGGTAATTAAACAGTACGGCTATATTGCTACACTTATGTACTCAATTTACAGGGTAAAATATTATTAGTTCAAATAAAAACTGATGATGATCGTCAACTTCCATTAGGGTTTGTGCAGAAAAAAGTTTGTTAAAATGTAACAGGGTACACTGCACATACTACTGAGATTATTCAGGGCGTTCCTCTAAACAAAACTTTATTTTTCTTGTTTAGAAGTGAGATGAAGGACGAAGTCAAGAATTCTTCATTTTTCTATTATTTTTGTTATTAACTAAGGTAGTTTTCCTCGTATGGTTTCCTGATTTACGTGGCTTGCAGTTTCGAAAAATAAAGGGACGTCATCTATCTAGAGTTGACAGGGGCTTGGCCCTGACCAGGCAGGGCAGGTTGCTGACCCTGACCTTCCTGTGAGTGACTGCGCTCATAGTCAATCACTTCTGTGTAGATCAGTTCCTTCCACTGCTCCACGGTGTGCTCCCGCTCATCAACTGAATGGTCGTAGGGACCGGGTGCAGGCTAAAGAAGGCGTTTGGAAATTAGGAATGGAATAGTGAAAAAAATCGAAGAAATTAAAAGGTTAATTTAAACTTAAGCTCACTTACCGCGTTAACCTCAGACTCGTCATACCAGACGTTAATGTAAGGATGAAGAAGAGCTTCATCAACACTGATCCTTCTCTCGGGATCAATCACTAACATTCGGGATAGAAGGTCACGGGCTTGACTTGCTGTAAAGTGAACAAATTACGATTGACGCAATTGAGTTTTTTAAAATTAGAATGAGTAGATAAGCGTTAAAATCAGCATTATCTTGAAAGTTCTATTTACCTTTACCTTTGAGCCTGGAATGTTCTGAGCTATCACTTGGAAAAAGGACGTCAGGAAAGAGTCTTTCAAAGGAGTAGCCGGCATGCCGGGGTCGGTTTTCAACGTAATTTCTAACGGTGGGCTGAAGTCTCCTCATAAACTCCGGATTGGGAGTACCAAGTTGCTCAATAATTTTATTCCATTGATCTATATGATCAGTACCAGGGAAGAGCACAGAGCCTCTGATCATCTCCCCCATTATGCAACCTACTGACCAAATGTCTACATTTTCCTTGTAGCCCATTCCGAGAATAACCTCGGGAGCTCTGTAGTAGCGAGTGACCACGTAAGGTGTCATCATAAAAGTGGTTCCGGCAGTTCGAGCTAGTCCAAAGTCAAGAATTTTCAGAGTGCAGTCACTCTTCACCACTATATTACTGGGTTTTAGGTCCCGATGGATTATCCCTGCGGAATGGAGATGCTTTATCCCGCACAGCATCTGATACAAGAGATAACTCATCCGTTCATGGTCCAAATCCATGTTTATCACTTGACCTAGGTTTGCATCCATCAGTTCCATTACCTGCATGTGCAACCATAACCATAACCTTTTAGACGTTGTAATTTATTTTTTATGTTCACTGAATCAGCAGCAGTAACTGGAAATAATTTGGATGTGTGTGCTTAAGACTACGCTGCTGGCAAAAATTATTACTAAAATACATTTATTATTATTATCAGTTATTAATTTTACTAACCAAGTAGACGTCCTGGAACTCTGGTAGGGATTTTTGCGGAGTAAATGCGTTCAACAACCCTATGATCTAGTGTGAAATGAGCAGACAAAAGATAAAATCAGCCACAATCATAAATAGGATCAATCACAATACACAACAGCACACTGATAAGATACCTTTCCTGTGATTTCACTTACATTTTTATGATTGACTAACTTCATTAGTTTAAATTCACGATAGGCTCGCTTGGCATGCGTAACGTTTTGGAATGGTCTCGACAACTTTTTGATTGCCACATTTTGTCCACTAACTGTGTCATAGGCGGAACTGTAATAGCACCACAATCACACTTTGTTTATTGAAAGCGCCTACAAATTTTTTTTTACAAAACCTATACCAAAGAAACCTGAAACTGAATTGCTGCACAGTGCACAGTAACAACATTCTAAACGTCAAAGGTGCTAGGATAAATTAAATATTTCAATTACCAAACAATCCCTTGAGCACCAGACCCAATAGGTTTCAAATTCTGATATCGCCTTAGAATAGTAAATCTAGTGTCTCCAACTTCCATCGTATAAAAGTTAGGAATTGAGTTGCCCACCGGCATTTCCACCAGCTGCCCCTTGCTGTCCTCCTGAAGCATTAGCCATTCCAGATCCTGCGCCCCGTGTATTCCCTGCGGTGTTCGCATTCGCGGCTGTGTTGCTGCTGTTAGCCGTGACTTTACTTTCCATTTTCCCTCCTCCCCCTCCCGTCGTCCCTCCTCCTGCCGACGGCTGCGACGTTCCTACAGCTTGCTGTTGATGGTGATGGGAATGATGACCCTGTGAACTTCCTGTGGCACCACCACCCCCTCCAGTCCCCTGCTGATGATGGTCGGTGGTTGTTGAACCTGTCGAAGAAGTGTTATTGCAAGTGACCGTACTGCTTCCACCACTACTACTACTGTTTCCCGTCGACTGTTGCTTGGAAGATGTTGTGGAAGAAGTGGCGGACGACGAGGTATTAGTTCCTGAGCCTGATGATGACGAATGATGTTGTTGGTGGTGATGATGATTAGTGCTGGTGTGATGATGATGCAACGGCATAATACAATCCTCCTCCACTCCTCTGATGTATTATTGCTCTCCTTACCACCTTCACTTGTGGTGGTGATTATTATTTTGTTGTGAAAATGTGTGATTTGGTATATGAGCCCTAGTCCTCCCCGTGTGAATTCTTCTGCTGATCAAATTCAGCTATACAGATTGAATGAAGAAAGAGCGAAAGATATAAGATTCCTTCTGCCAATGTTAT
Organism: Acrocyrtus sp. NNG-2020; assembly: GCA_027744115.1. Classification (NCBI taxonomy): domain Eukaryota; kingdom Metazoa; phylum Arthropoda; class Collembola; order Entomobryomorpha; family Entomobryidae; genus Acrocyrtus; species Acrocyrtus sp. NNG-2020. Next base: position 23,589 of record JAHZND010002103.1, read on the forward strand.
TCCACTGACGGGTTCTTGCTTGTCTTATTTTGATGTGCCTGTATGGCTGTGTTAAACACACTCTCGTGGCAAATGCAATCCTTTTTGGCGACGAGAACTCTCTGAATATTGTTGTGTGAGGTAGGGATGGGAAATCTTTTTATTATTGTCAGTGCTAAAATTTCAAATATATATAAACGGAAGGTGTAAAGTGGCCATCAATGTGTCAATGTGTGTGCACGGGATATTTCGGAAAAAAGATTTTTTTCAGAGCTGGGTTTACTAAAAATGCTACTGAACATGAACGTGGGTCTTGCCGATGGTTGGGTACAAAAATAAGAGACGAGATAAAAAAAATTGTCGTCAGTTCTTTACCCTGCTCTGGTTTGTAGACTAAAATTGTGCCAACAGGAAAAGCGATAGCCTTCCTGAAACATAGGAAGACAAAGATTTGCTGCTCATGACTGCACATAAATTTAGAAGAGCGTCACAAGAAAATTTAATTAAAAGCGCTTCAGCGTCGATTAAAATATTTAATTTTAATTTACTTACGTAGCTTCTCCTTAGCCTGTGGCGTTGAAAGAAATTGTGAAATGGAAATAACAGAATTCCACCTTAGGCTCAGAATTATTTATTGATGTTAACTCTTGTTTAATAGACATGGCCGCTTTTAATGTGTTAAATTTATGTCCTTTACTCAAATTACAATTTTCCGAATTCCCCGTCACAACCTCACCAGCCCATTGTCGCAATTTGGCATAAGCAAACAGAACTTGCCTCTTATCGTGACAGTATTTTTTATTCTTGTCACCTGAACTCTTTTCTCTCGGTTTTGGACACCTTCCTTTTCACTTCACACTTTCGCAGACACACATCATCACATTCCAATTCCAACCTCCACCAATCTAAAAATACGTCTTTCTGTAGAAATACAAGAACTGATCTAGATCCGACTATTTTTTCACTCGTTTTGTCCCGCAATGACTGACCTTCTATTTTTTACCTTCTGACACATCCGTACATTTTCAACTAGTATTGTGGAACCATTCACTCCAACACATATTTTTATTATCTTTTTTTCTTGTTTTACTGGTGAATGTGTACCTAAAATAGCATAATATTTGTTCATCACCCCTTGTCCTCGCATATACTTATCTGAGTTGTCATATACATAATATGTGTGGGGATTGGATAGTAGGCTGAAGGCTGGAGGTAAAAGAAAGACGTTCAGTCCTGTTCTGTCATCATGAATGAGCAGAGCCGAGACCAGCAGGCAGAAGAAAAGACACAACGAGGACTCCTCTTCCAAAAGTTCCAGTGATGAAAATGGGAGAATGTTTAAAATGCATTCTAGTATTCGGATCGAAGCTCCAGGAACTGGGTAGAGAGGTACACTGTACAGAAAAATACAGGGAAAATGGAACCTGTACTTGCAGCAGCAGTAGAAGAGCATAAGCAGCCATTACGTTTAACTCTTCCCATGACTGGATGGATGGATGCATTGGACGGAGAAAGCCAATTTACTCACCATTCTTCCGAAAACGTAGCAAAGTTTTCCTGGAAGAGAGAGAGAGAGAGAACTAACTGGAGAGCGAGAACTGGAGAGAGAGAAGAGAGAAAATGAATGGGCTGGATAGATCCAAATATAGAAGGGATGATGAGGGCCTTCACAAAACAAAGCGTGCATAGCATATTACTGCAGTAGCTTGAGGGAAAGCTTGTACATATATTCCTCGCAGCCACGTTACTTCCGCACAGTTTAAGCTATTTAAGTTTGCTTTTTTTTCTTGTGGGGAACACTGGAAAATGGATGAAAGAAGGAACATGCGTAAGTAAAGCTCTTCGGCTATGTGCAAAGTGGCCATGTAACACGGACACCCAGACAAGCAGGTCAAATAAGAGAATTTTTCAAGAGAGAATTTCACATCCTTCCGGTATTCTTCATGGTCTTAGTATGATTGTGTTAGGGTTGTTGTGATTGTGATACGAAATGAAATGTGATAATCAGAGAGGAGAAGAAAAACCAGGAATTTCTCTTTTCTCCTTATCCATTCTCCTCTCTTCTTTTCATTTCCACAGTTTTAGCCCTCAGAGATGCCATTTTCTCAAGGTAAAATCCCTGGGAATGTATAGCATTCTAAGGATGGAATTGATGATGATGAAGGTACTAAAGAGGGGCACTATGTGCCCCTGCCAGAAAAGCACGAACAGAGCCATGAGCCTTGCCACTTCTTTCGCTACCACTGCCACCTACGCTCATTCACAGTTCTCCTGAGAGAAATAGCTCGTTATCATCGGAGTCATCCTAAGGGGAAAATTTTTTTTTGGCAGGAGTGCAGTTTTTTTCCTGCTTGCAGGGAGAAGAAATAATGACAAGAGAAACAAGGAATCACTACAAAAGTCACGGCAAATTATCTCGAAAATAAGTGGTAGGCTTCCTTCTCAATTTACTGTCTCTCTCCAACACTTATTATTGCATGTGTAGCAGCTGGTTTCGTGTCTTCTCGCTTAATCTCAACAAGCCAGAAAAAAGTCCTTCCAATAATGCATGTATAATTAAGTGAAGAATGACTCTTGATGTTTCTCCTACTTTCTCCGTTCCCATTAGCATTTAAGTGGAAAAAGCCCTTTTTCTTTAGCTTTTTTCCCACTCGCAAGCCGGAATGACTTGAAAAATCGATATTTTTTCTCCGATGTGTTAGCCAACCCTGCAACTTCTTTTTCTGGCATCATTGTAGTTAGAAAGTTATTATGTGTAGGCATGCTCGATAGGATCCCTGCTGCTTCTACCGGTATGTCTAGATATCCACTAGCTTTCCAATCCAGAAAACCACTTTCACTTCATTCTAATAATAAGAAAGGGATAGCTGGAGGAAAGGTAAAAAAATATTATGTACGTGGCTAACTTGTAACTAAAAAGAATGAATCGAGACATACCGTGTAAGCAACTAGCCTTCCAATCCAGAAACCACTTTCACTTCATTCTAATAATAAGAAAGGGATAGCTGGAGGAAAGGTAAAAAAATATTATGTACGTGGCTAACTTGTAACTAAAAAGAATGAATCGAGACATACCGTGTAAGCCTTGAGCTTACTCGGTGTGCGTAAACAAAGCCAGCAAAACGAGAGAATTTTTTTTGATGATGGAATAGATTCTAGTATGAAAAAATGGAGCCCAGTGAAAGTCGCATATCGTTTAAATCTCGATTTTTTCTTAGGAGAAAATAGTAAGGAAGCTAAAGCCGCTGTGTACCACAGTTCTATGTTAAAGAAGGCAGCAGCTGGTGATTGTTTGCAGAGAAACTCTCATGATGATACACAAACAAACAAGCTCTGATTCGAGAAAATCTTCTCCGATTTAATTTTGGGAGAGGATGTCGAGAGAGACATTTCTCATGGAAATTGAAAAAAATGGGTTGGCAAATCTAGGCTAAGCAAATTTTTGTAGAGATGAATATGCATGAGTTGGGGGAAAGGAATGAAAGAGGTGGTTGAGAAAATATGATCCTGTTATATTCAAAAGTGAATTTGTGATGGAAATGCCATTAAAATTGAGTTTTTTTATTTAGAGAGCAGAGCATTCTTTAATTCAGATTCGGAGTTCTTGGAAATGAAAAAAAATCATTTAAAAAGTGGGAGAATGGTGTTATGTGCAGTCTGCTCACTGACGCTTTCTGCTTTTTAGCCTTGTGAAAGGATAATACAGAGTGTTGATTAGGAGTTTTGGAAAAGAGGAAGTGATCACAAAAGGCGAAAGCAGGAGAGCAGGGGAGGTAAAACCAGGGAGCCAAGACCAAAAACCGCAAAATGCTTTTTAGCAACTTTATTCTCTTTCTCCTTGCTTATGCTTACATCAGCATCGCAAATAAACTTTACTTCCAACCATTTTTATTTTCTGTTTATCTAAGCGAAGCAGCACGATATTATCCTGGAGATTCACGCAAATAAAGAATATACCTCCCTCCAGTCTCTCCAGTGCCAGTCTACCGCTGACAAACCCATAATTCCAGAGCACCCAGTTTTACATTTTAACAAGTAAAAAAACGCGAGCTACACCCACAGCCAACAGAGATGAGCTCATTTTTTATAGGAGTGGTGATGGTGAGAGTTGGTGAGTGAAGAGAAAATGAAATGCTATCATCATTACAACAAAAAAAGTATTAAATTAATAAACTAATCAAGACAAGGTCACATATAGTGTCTGACGTCAACATTTGGTGAAAAGTTGCCTTTCCCCAACTCTTTAGGGAACTTTGTCATTTCCCTTCCCAACTTCCTGTAGCTTCTCTCTCTACCTCCACTTTCCAACTTTCGTCTCCAAAGTCCACAGTCCACATTTCTACAACTTCCACAAGCAAATTGCCCATAAAAATGCCTCTTCCTTCCTTTTTCATTCCTCTCCCATTCTCAGCTCTACCTCCACCGCCCTCTACTCACTACACCCCACACAACCTATATCCCTCCCATTTCACAAGTTTACTCTTCATCCCACCAGGCGCCACCCCACCTTATCTACTCCTCTCACTCCACACACTCAAAATACAACCACTTATTTTATCTCCATCTTTTTTTTCTGTCTCTCCTTCTTCCACATTTTTCCCCTATAAAGATCCTTATCAGCTCTCCTATAAACTAGCCGGGTATATATTTTTACCCTTAATAGGGTGCTCCAAATCCAAACTCCTGTGCGCATTCACGCACATATCCATTCAGCTTTTTTTTCCATTGCATGCATTTTAAACACTCGTTCATTTATGCACAGACACGCTGAATGCCGCACTTCGCCATTTAAACCAGTCCAGAGCTTCCCCTAAAAAAGACCCAACTCATAACTCGCTTCGGGCTTCTAGTGTCTAGTGTCATACAGAAAAAAAAGGTCTCTTTTTCTCATGGCATACCTAATATCCTCTCTAGAGGTAATACTCTCGTAACAAAAAATATACCTAAAATTAGACCTATTTTTATATGTCCCACCTATATCTATAAGCTTATCGATATATGTCGAGTACAGTCTTCGCCTTTTATTCCTCCACTAAAATGCAATGCGAAAGAAAACACACCCGACCGTACACATAAACGGTAGGAGGAGAGGCAAGAGCCAAGTGCGAACTGCGAACCTTTCTACATGCCAGCCAGCCACACCACGACTCATGACCACCATCAAAAAAGCCAGAGAGTGCCCTGCTTTCTTGTCGTGTGCATATCATCGCCATAATCACTTTTTTCCATTCCATTCTTTTCCCTTCTTCTTCCACTAAAAATCTGAAAACGGGACGGACTCGTAATACAACTTTTTTAATACAGGCCATACTATACCAGCATTTTTTGTGATCTCTGTCCTTCAGTCAATTCACTATTCACCACTTGGAGACCTCCACTCCTGCTCCAGCGATTGTTCCAGTTTTTTTAAATGGTTGATGTAAGAAGCTGAGCTAGTTACGACGATTTTTGAGACGGACGTGAGAGAGTAAAAATTAGGAATTTTGAGAGAAGGGAATAGGACTTGGAAAGAATTTTGCTGGAATAAACGAGTGATTTTGAGGAAGGAACGGTTGAAGGTAAGATAAGATAATTTAAATAAGGTCTATTATACTTTTGTGGTGAAATAAGAGCGGCTTTTGAGGCTGGACTAGAAAACGAGCAATGCCGAGTGCACTTTTAATTTTGGTGATAGTGTAAATCTGTTAATGTTAGTAGAAAGTTAGGAGAGAGCAAATAGCAAAGTAAATTGGTTTTGTGGATGTATTCGCGGTAGTGTTTTCTTCAATTGCTAATGAGCGTTTAGTTTTGGTAAGCTTGAAGTTATGTAATGGCAATTTCGCTGATTGATGACTTCTGACGACCAGACTCATTTTGTAACTGACGTAACTTGTTTATTGCTCAGGCTGTTGAACACCATTTTAAAGCATTGCTTGTCACGAAGAGAGCTAGAGAGGGTAAAATTAGTTCAGTTTGGGCATTTGTTGCGCATAATTTTGGGTAGGGGATCAGGTGATTTTTGGAGTGCTAGTAGCATACTACTGAACATTGATAATTAATTAATTGTTTTTGTTTGTGTTGTGAATTCTAGTTTTCCATTTCAAGTTAAGTAAAAATGGCTCCTCCAAGCTATGCAGATCTTGGCAAGGCGTGCCGGGACGTTTTCAATAAGGGTTACAATTTCGGCGTCTTCAAGCTCAACTGCAAGACATCCACTGTTGGAGGTGTTGACATTAGCACAGGAGGTCATCATTCCTTTGAGGAGGGGAAAGTTTTTGGAGATTTGGAAACCAAGTATAAATGGCCAAACCATGGGCTTACTATTACCGAAAAGTGGAACACCAACAATCTCCTTGTGACGGAAATCACTTGCCAAGACAAGATTGCTCCAGGAGCCAAGTTGGCCGTTGAAGGAACCTTTAGTCCAGACTCAGGGTACCTGTTAGACATTTTAGCCACTTTTTAAATTCAGAATATAAAATGCAATAAACTTGGAATTTGGAATTGTAGAATATGTTTCTTGCTTTAATCACTTTTCTTCTAATATTTTGATTTTATTTAGGAAAAAATCTGGAAAAGTTAAGGGACAATACAAGTCAACAAATGCCACTTTAGATGTTACAATGGATGGAGCTGATGACTCCAGGTACGTCAATTCTAGTGATCGTGTGAATGTTACATTTTTGTTGATAGAAAATTAGTTTTGTTTCAAGGAGTAGTTAATACTCTAAATCCATAAATTGTTAATGCTACATATTGTAGTTCATTTATTTTAATGTTTATTTACTATTTGCCTCTAGCATGTTGGTCAATGGATCCCTTGTACTTGGATATCAGGGATGGTTGGGAGGCTATCAAATGACCTTCGACACTGTAGCTGGAATTTTGAAAAAGAACAACTTCTCTGCTGGTTATTCCGCTGGAGACTTCCAACTTAGCACAGCTATGTAAGTCAACAAGTGTTAATTTTGTTTCTTCGTTTTTATTTACTCCATAGTTAGGTACCTAAATAAACTTTTAATATTTTCATTTCTAGTGATAACGGAGAAACATTCAGTGGTAGCTTGTACCAGAGAGTAAATAAGCAATTAGAATGCGGTGTCCAATTGAGTTGGACTGCTGGTGGCGAGTCAACAACCCGATTTGGCTTGGGAGCAAGATATTTGCTCGATCCATGCACTGCTATTAGGGCTAAAGTCAATAATCAAAGCCAGGTTGGACTTGGATTCGAACAAAAGATTAGAGACGGTAAGACCGGTTTAAAGCATTGTTTTCTCTCATTGTTTAGAGTGTTTGCTCTCTTGAACTTATTTTTAAATGTGGTATTTTGTTTTTAGGTGTGACATTGACATTATCTACTTTCATTGACGGCAAAAACTTTAAAGCTGGAGGTCACAAGGTCGGACTTGCTCTTGACTTAGAACCTTAAATAGGAGGAGTATTGTAGTGATTTTTTTTCTCCGTGAATAAAATTTTGTTCCTTGTTATGGAAAAGAGAAAAGTTATGAACAGTGACTTACAAATACATAATATATTACGTAATATCTATGTGAATATTTAGAAGATATGATTACAACGAGAGAAATTGCTTCAGACAGAATGTTCAGCAAAAATGTCGTGTTTCTAGTGTCAATTTAGTTGAATCATTATTCAGTACATGAATATTAATGTGGATTAACTTAAACTCCAATAAAATATCTAAAATTAATTCATCTACAGTAGTCTTATTCTGTTGGTTAATTAATATTATTAATAAATTGCATAATTATTGTACTGCTTACTGCTCATAGAGACAGTAGACATTCGGTAAAGTTGGATGGGCAACTGATTTTCACTCTGTCGTAAGGATTTTTATTGATATGGTATGAAAATCCATTTAGGTAAATGTTTTAGGTGCTAAATGTTAGCAAAATGTCGGTCATTCTTTAACAATATTTCATGTGCTTTCATTTGAATTGTGAGGAATGAGAAATGTCCCATTGGCATTGTACACACTTGTCGGCAATAACATGTGGCATACAAAGTAATCTGTTTGTATGATAATGATACGAGGTACACGTGGCACGGTTCATAAATTGTAAGGGTGAAGGGGATGACGATAATCAATTTTGGAAAGTTAAGCACTTTCAAGTGGATTTACAATAATTAGCAATGTTGCAACCGTCAAATGATTCTACACGTCAATGGGACACGGCAAAGCAGTGTTGGGAATTCCAGATAGCTGTGCTGTATTTTCATTGAACTCGGAATTAATATGAAATAATAAAACTGGCTTATGACCATGTAATGTAATGACACATGTAATGAGGATAACGCGGATTTTGAGTGAAATTAATGCACAAATGCAGGAATGAATTTAGATATACACTGAAACCCATTGTGTTTTTTGCATTGCAAATAAAAATCTAATTGCAAAAACGTGTAAGTAAACTCAGTGTGCAGTACATTGAAATCTGCACTAAATAAGATGTTTTAGCATGCCAAAAATAGCATCAGCGACATAATCCGATGCTGTGACCTAATTACTATAGACATTAAAAAGTGGAATGAAAGACAAATTAAAACTGGGAAATTGTGCATGGGGCATAAAGAGAAAGCAGCATTGAAGATATAAAATGACCTGAATGTGAATTTTGTAGTGTTGGGTCACTAACGTGTGGCTCCAGCACCTGAATCATAAAGACAGTATGACAGGTGGAATGGCTTGTTACACAATCTTGCTAATACTCAAAATGAACACCTAATGAGTAATGTCAACTTGAAAATGAGTAAGTAAACAGCTACAGCTCCCGCTAATTAGATGTAGGATATATTACATCCGTTCCACAACTGCGTATTCAGTATTTGAACGCTGGCAAGAAAACTAAAAGCATACCAGTGTACTAAAAAGTAGGTGTGGCGGACTCATGGCCAAATATCTCACCACCACCTTCAAAGACGACAAATGTTACCTAGCTAGGTATTTGTTGTTCCTGTGACGCACTACCGCATCTCGCATTTTCCTCCTAAACTCACGGCTTGCTTAATTGCCACCACGCATAAATTTGAAAAATTATTTCGTACAGCAGAGCCAATAAAAGTAATGCCTTTTTAATTTCTCTTTGAAGGTCAGTGAAAAAGGATCATATCATACCCAATATGACCATCCAAAATCCAACACGAAAATTTTCGTTCACTTTCATTACACACCAAAGCAAATTGTATCTGTTCAGTTTTCTGTTCATCAAATCGGGATTATCCTTATGATGTGATAGTGATATGTGATGCAGCATACAATTTCTACATGAGCTTGGGTAACGTGACACACTGACATAATGATTCAGCTTTCAGCTCTTGGTATATTTGTACACTTCATTTATGCCTCTTGTTCTGCCTGTTGCCGGCTATATCGCTGTTCACAGCATGCATTTTTATTTTTAAGTTTAGATTTGAATTTAAACTGAAGCTGTGGAGAGGTTAAATATTTGTATATTGTGCAGTTTCTTCTGTCGATCAAGATAGCCCGGCAAAACCTCTAATTCTTGGTAAGCTTGTTTTAGATTTTGAGCTGCTAATAGTAAGTTGACTGTGTGATAAGTGTGATGTAACATTTAGGCTTTGTCCAAGCATCTTCTAGCTCATAATTTTTTAAAATAAAATACAAAGCGCAGGCAGGCAAGTCAAAAGAAGCGATATAATAGAACGGATATAGGTGCAAAGCAAATTGCTAACAGTACGTTGATAAGTTATTCCTTGTTTCGTTGTGCGATAGTCGTCATTACTCCACTCGACTCACTCGTCAGTCGGTAGCTCGGTCGGTTTTCGCCAGAAGTATTCGGCTGAAAGTGAAGATGGTAAAATTCGTGGTACAACTATTTTTTTGTGCTGGATGGGATGGAACCCTGAGCACCTTATAACAACCAACAACCAAGTAGTGGAAACTACTTTTCTGCTTGCTCCAACCAGAAAGAAAACTTCGTATGAGTGCATTTCACATACAAACTTCTCCACTTGGCACTCGGTTACTAACCTTTGGCTGACAGTAGAATGCTTATACATGTGGATGGTGATAGCTCTCATGCAAATTTATATAGTTTTTTAGCAGAGAACAATATAAAAGAGACATACAAAATAGCAGTGTTCTCTCGTAGACTTTTGAGTCGGTCTCTTCCCTATATCGGTATGTGAATGGGGAGAGGAGAGAAGAGGACATGCCGTGTGGCTTGCAGCTTTATTCTATCCCAGTCTACTGATTGTAAAACATTTTCCCTTTGATTTTGCACAAAGAGATCGGCTGATCCTCTCTCTGCCTATGGTCTCCCTTTTTTCTGACTCTCCATCTCTTTCATTTTTCACTCCTACTCTCTTTGCAGAAAACAATTAAAATTTTTACTGATTATACAGCTGCTGTGCAGCGAGAGTGAGTGCAGCTCCTTTTATTCTGTCCCATCATCCATAACTCTTCAGGTCACAAAATAATATTCATGTAAGTTTTTTTTATATCGCAACTCATAAAGTAAAGTTAATTAGCACATGAGTAATATGTGAGGGTTCATTTTACAGAGGGAGCAGTAAAAAGTGCGAAGTTGCATTAGCACATGAAGAGCCATATTTTTGCACGCACATTTCCTCTCCACTTGAACGTGCCTTGTCTGCCGCAGAGATAAATATATCCATTCAAATTATATTTTTCAAGTGTTTAGTGATTCTTATAGAATTACGGCCAGTCTTGAGAGCGAGAATCCAATTTTTGCTTAGGTTTATAATCTCTGCCCTCCTGTCCTTGTTTAGTTAACAGTTTGGAGAGATTTGGGGGGAATTGATTGATTGGCTTTACCTAACATATAGTCCACATATATAATTACTCGCATTTCAGGTTTTGTCGTCCATAGTATTCTCCTTCCTTGAGGAGAAGTCAAGTGAGTTCCGTGATTTGGAATAATATTGGGAAAAGTAGGAATTTGAGTTTGTTCCTTGAGTAAAAAAGCAGAAATCTCAGTATTTCAGACCAGAGAAGTGGTAAGGCGAAACTTGTTATTAGACAGCCATTTAGTTATAAGAAGTATATAGAAAGGGCAAGTTGAAGGGGAAAGCGGTTCTTGTTTTTTGCGCTGTCGCTATGCAATAGGAAAAAAACTGAACGGTGCTTGTTTGAGCATGTAAGACTAAAGAGTCGAGTCGAGGCACAAAATAAGTGCATGGTGCAACAATAATGCATTTACACGTGGATTGAATTGAGTAGGCTGGCAGGCAGGTAGATACAGGCAGAAATTAGAAGGTGTAGATAGGCTGAAAATGAGATTTTGCTGAATAGTTAGGGACAGACAAATTGGCCGTAAATCAGTCCGTTTACTAAAGAAAATAGTTAGCAGCAAGCTTTGTGAAATTATTGTTAGGAGACTTCTATGTTTCCAAAACTTTTTAGAACATGCGCTTTAAATTTTTGCAACTAGTCAGTAAAAAGCTATTCATGGTATATGTAAGAGGTCATATAGCGGAGTCGATTGATTTGTGACTAAGGCCCGTTTAATTTTTTATTTAGCTCAGTATCCTTAACGTAAATCATCTCTGTCTAGTCACTGAAGTCTTGGAAAATCAGCAAAATGTACTCAATGATGCTGTCGAAGTTGACACCGGGGGTGAGTAACGCAGCCCCAGCTGCCGCTGCCCTCACGCGTCTCCTTCAACCTTCAAACCAAGGAGCTAGATCCATGTCTACAGAGTCTGCAGCAGGAAGAAGTGCAAGGGTAAGTATATCATAAACATATTTTTTTTTACCTTAAATGAATATTCTATGGCAGTCTAATTAATTAATGCTCATTTTAATGAAAACTTTCAGAATATCATGAAAGTAGCAATGCAATACAATCTTGGATTGGATCTTCGCTCTGCGGCGTACGTTCACTCTATTGAGAAAATCTTCAAAACTTATGCAGATCAGGGATTGGCATTCTAAACCAGCTAATTTTTGTCTTGTCCTACCTGTATATTCAGTAAATAGAAAGCAAAATCGTAATTATAACTTCATCGGTGTTGTTGGGCTTCTGTTTGGTTTTTCTTTCGACTAATTTAAGGGAATTAAAGTGTGTTTTTATTAAGGTGCAAAGTATTTAAGATTTAAACCAGTTTTTTCCTTCCACTTTGAGAATTCGTAATTTAGTTTAAAATAAAACATCTCACTTTTAAGACTACGTTTCAAAGCGGGGACTATAAAGACTATGAATTTAAAAAATGAGTTTTATTGTAACAAAAGCAAACATCATGTCCTTTTCTTTAACTGCAGTACAACAAACAGCTAAGAAGGAACTTTTCCACCAACATTGTGAAAATGGTAAATATTATTACACTTACATTAAAAATGACTATTACACTTAAATTAATTAGGAGTTAATTACAAGTTGTGATTGGGAGTTGGAAAAGGTCACGTCAAAGATTCTTTTTCGTATTGAAATACTTTAACCTCATACAGATAGCATTTCACATTGTTCTTTACACAGCTCGTGTACGTCTTAAAAATATAACGTGAAATGTCCAGGTAATACTGCAGAACAGTTTTAATGTGAGAGCATTAGAAAATATATATGCTGTATATTGTGTCGTCAGTAGTAAAAGAAATAAAAGATGGATGAAAGTGTTGTAGAGAAAATGGATGTTTTTTTTCTAAAGCACTGCTTCACCAGATCGATGAAGTCCTGTCATGGTATTTATTGTATTTCTCATGAGATTTTGTGTCCATTTGATTCTTTTTTTTTATAAATAGCGGTTCGGCTGGAGAAAGGAAATTTAAAGGAACATAATATAAAATTAGAATTAGTTTGATATAGCCGGGGTAGTCTCCAGCTC
>JAHZND010002104.1:0-31529 GCA_027744115.1 Acrocyrtus sp. NNG-2020
TCTCCTTTTTCTTCATTTCAGAAACATGCTCCAAAAAGAATGCCTCTCGATCTCTGGATTTTTCAATAGCTTTGAACCGACTGTCACGACCGTACTTTTGCGCAAACTCATTATAGGAAAGTCTAAAATTTGGATAATAAAATGTAATTTATTATCTAATAATGATAATTTATTGTCTACCTTTACTGCTAAAGTACTGAAAATTAACAGTACCTTGGATGATGCTGGGATTGAATATCATCAAGGAACAACATAGTTGCATTCACTTCTCGGAGTGAATCCTTAACTTGAATTTTAGCTTTTTCGTCCTTTTTCTCATCTTCCTCGCCATCATCCTCTGCGTTGGACTTTTCTGATTCGTCCTCTAAAGAACAAAAAAAATGAATATATGCTTTTACTGCACGACTCATAGATAATTTTAAAAAAGCTGGAAAGTAGATGAGCAACTACTTTATGGTTTGTTAACCTCAAAGCTATCAGGTATATGAAAGTATGCTATAAGCTATACTATATACAACATAGGGTCATGGCAGTTTTCTTCTTATCATACAATATTTTATTAATTGGCTAAAGCTCTGCGGAGCCAAATTACGCCTAGACATTTGTAAATAGAATACCTTCAACTTCTTCGGTCTTTGCCTTCTTTGTAGGTGGATCTTCATCAACATCATTTTCTGTCTCACAAGCTATAACAGCCTTTGTTTCAGTCTGCTCAACCTTCGTAAGTTTCTGCTGAAGTAGTCTCCGTTTCAGTAAGAGGACTAGTTGTGCTTGTTGCTTCCACTTTTTTCACCTTTGCTCCATTCTTCTCTGGACAATTTCTTAGCAGCTCATCTACATCAACACGACCAACGAGCTCTTTTGGACGTTCCCAAACTGACTGTTTAGTGGAAGGATTGAAAAAGAAGACCCGCTTGTCTCCTGTCCACACAACACACCAAGGTGTTCCTGCCACAGGGGTGGAAGATATTGGGCGACACTTCTCTCCTGGGGCTTTCTTGCTTGCGTCTAGCATCTGAAAAATAGTCGAAATTCCATATTGATACTTAAACTTGTTAGGAATGGCCGTACACATACTATCCGTTTCATTTATCTGCACGATCTAACTATCTGTCTATATAGCAGAAGCTTACTTTCTTGACTTCTTTGCCTTTCCCCGGCTCTGACGTATCCATTTTTTCCAATAACGCATCTTTTCCACCTGCTGCTCGGTTGCTAACAGACTTTTGCATTTCTGTTAAATTCGAGTTAAATTATTAAATTGCAATTAAAACTGTAATCAAATTAAAAGTAGCACTAAACTACCTTCAAATTCTAGGAGAGCTGCAGGTTTTTCCCAAACTGATGCATTCGTTTTGGAATTGTAAAAGTAGGTTTTCCCATCGGGAGATATATGCTCACTCCACTCGTATGCTTTAGCTATAACTTTAGGATCCATGCCCCCAGCTGCAGGCTCAACATTAAACAAAGGTGGAGGTACACCAGTTGGGGCTGGCACACCTGCCAATGGGCCCCATGGTTGTGGAAATGGCATATTTTGAGGAGGAAATACTGGTGGAGGTTGCATTACAAAAGGAGGTGGCCCCATAGGACCGAATCCTGGAAATCCAGGTGGATGAGGCTGAGGAGGCATTTGTGGCATTTTTGGAGCCATCATGTCCACTGAATTTTTTTCATCTGATGAAATAGGCCCTGCATTTTCTTGTATGGGAAATGCCGAACCCGCCGGTCTGAATTGGGGTGGCATGCCGAATGGCATATTGGGGCGAACTGGGACTGGTGCATTAGGCATTCGTGGAGCCTCATTTACTGTCGTGAAATGCAAACAGCTTCGTTAAATATGTACTTTAATTTCTAACTACATTTTGTTTCCAATTTTTTCCCTACAAATACTTTGAAATTATTACCTTGATTTGACATATTAGGACCCTGCATATTACTTGGAATAGATTGCTGTTGGAACTGCTGACCTGTGGTGTAGTAGAGAGCATAAAGGAATAATTTAATTAGCAGCAACCCACGAAATCATAATGATAAATTACAAGTAAAGTATTTAGTAACTACGGTAACTTACCTCCTCCTCCTGGGGGCAACTGTTGACTAATTTCTTGCGTTGGAGCATCAGTAGGTCGAGTCTGCCTCGGATGATTTGAACTAGTAGTGGATCCATTGGAAAAGTTCTCTGAACTGTTGTGAGGGCCTGAGGAGGTTTTATTAGGAACATTTCCTACCTGATGTATACAAAAAAAGCATAATTTCACCTATAAAAAGCTGACAAGCCATAAATTGCGACAATTCACCGCAATTGTATAATTTACCTCTTCATGTCGTATTATCCTGACATTAGGACCCTCTGGTCGCTCCCATGTCGTCTCCCTACTGTCGACGTGATAAAAATAGGACTTCCCTTCAGCAGTTTTAGCTTCTGCCCATATATTCTCATCTCTGCTACCTCCATGTTCTCCCCCATCAGGTCCCGCAATACCTCCCTGCATTCATTAAAAAATATTCCTCTTGATTGTTAATTAGTCACTACTCACTACCCACAAGGAATGACCGCTAATTGCTCCAAAGGTATCGAATTATATTTAGTTGAGGGGGTAGAATCTGGACCGCTGGTCGTTTCATCGTTTCCTTAAATGGCTGTGCTGGAGGGCCGAAATGGGAGTCAAAATCCATATTTTTCTTCATAACGACAATATTGCAGTATGAAAACATGGATTTCGACTTTCCACCCCCACTTCTGCCCTCCAGCAGAACTATTCAAGAGGGAGACCCAGATATTTAAAATCTACACCCTCGATTACACACATATAGTTCGATAACTCCAGAGCCGTTTTACTCTTGGCGGCTACTCCTGTCAGAAATAAAATCATAATGCATACTACAAGGGGCTGCGCCACCAGGGGGGACACGTCCCTCGTAAAAATGGCGAGGGAGGGGAAAATATCAATGTCCCCCATAATTTTGCAAACTCGAACACTGAAAATTACAATAAATCACGCAGTTGCCAAAATCAAGGACATCAACCTTGATTTTTATTTATATGATGATTAAAAGTTCATATAAGTTTTAATGCACGTCCTAGCATTGCAACCACAATTATCACTCTAAATCTGTCTGACAATTAGAAAGAATTAAAATACGGATTATTTAATCATTTTGCCATTGTAACTTTATCTTTTGGTTGAAAGTTAACAATTAAAATCGCAATTTTTAGTGGACCATTTCATTAACCCAGAGCACAAATGAAGTTACAGAAAGGGAATCATTGAAAACAAGCCCATTCTTTCTGCCTGGCGCACAAAGAATCAGAAAACTACTATTTTGAACGTAGATGAAGATTAAGAAATTGTAAAAACAAAATCATCCAAAATCCCCGAAATTATTGAAAATGCTTCATGCTTCGGATTCTGAAAGTTTTCAGAAATTTAAATGAAGAGACACACGGCTTTCTGAGGTGGACAAACTAGTATAGAATATTTTACGAATTTTAGTGACGAAAACCTACTAAAAGGTAAAAATAATATTTTGTTGTGCAAATTCTTTACTTTTTCATGCAGTAAAATATCAAAGGAGCGTAACAATCCCGCTATTTGTGCAAAATTTTAAAATTTTTCATATACGAAATATCGTGCTACAACCACTGATAATACAAATTGTACGAAATATTACCATTGGTCCATGGGGACCTTGATTTTGCCACCCGTCTCCATGTGGACCAGGTGGCCGAAATTTTCCTCCAACGCCACCCCGATTCCCCATAAAACGGCGGTCCTCTGGGGCCCGGTCCTCTCATATTTCCAGGCCCCATAAATCCGCCCCTTCCACCTCTAAATCTAGGAGGTTGCATACCCCTATGACCAAACCCTCCTCCGCGTCCTCTGTGCAAAAAATGTAAGCAAATGAGAAAAAAAAATTCCAGTTTACTTTGTTGTGACTGTAAAAGATCTATTATCATTTTTGTATAAATAAAGAACATCTTTTTCGAGATTCTTCCCTCATTTCATTATTCCATACCTCCATCCTCCGCCCCTATTCCCTCTCCATGGGCCTCCCCCATCATTTCCCCCAAAGTCTCCATAGTTATCATGCTGATAAAACTCCTCAAAGCCTCCTCCTCCAGGGCCGCCGGGTTGGGGTCCACCACCATCCCCAGAATTTTCAGACATTTTTAAAAATTGTCTTTGAGCTGCCGGCTTTCACACTTTAGCTCAGCACACTGTACGACTCACAAACCGCTAAAAAATTACAGCCTCTCCTCTCCTCTCACATTTTTCATGGCTTATCATAACCCAAACTATGGTTTGCTCTAATACAATCTCTCCGCCTTTCCACCGAAATTGCAAAGTATTCAAAAGTTCTTAACGAACTATGACAATTCATCAACAAATTATCCATCCCCCTCCTCACTCACAACTTCACATAAGCTGCTTGCATGCATTCGTACAATTGCCGCAGCAGTTGTTAAATTTTCGACAAAATTATCTAATTGTTCCCTGTTTTTTTACCAGTGACGATCGACCATTACCTCAAATTTCCCATTCCATGTATTTTTAAATTCATCTAATCGTAAGAGAAATAGTGGACGCTACGTTAGCAGCGCTCCACCTAGAACTTGCCTTTGTTGTTCTTTTCGCGGACTATTTGCATATTTTACTCTTTTTCGACCATTTTACTGCTAAAAATTCAGCGAACGACGAGTTAAAAAAAAGTTTTTGTTTTGACATTGTTTTACTATATTCTAGGGAAACGACTCCTTTTCGTTGCAAGAAGCGAGATACCGCACCGCCGCACTCACAATTCTGTACTGCACAGCTAGACACAAGCATAGTCCCATCCTTTCCATGCCACATTTTTGGCCAGAGCTAGACCAACTCTTTCATGTATTTTGCGTACCTACGTACACCGTCCTCTGAGTGAGTGCTCAGTAGAAGAAGTGCAAAGTGTATGGAAAACAATGCAATGCTATATATGCTATGCTGTTTCTCCACTGCATTTCAAATTTTGAGGATTTTGCCGCTCTAAAAGATTACTTTATGAGTAAAAGTGGCCACATACTAGGGAAAGGACAAAAAAGGACTTTAGCTTGAGAAAGGCTGAGACTGAATTTTTAGAAATTACATACGCAAACTTGTGGGTGGTGTAACTTGTGTAGTAAACAGTTTTCTTGTGAAAGGGGAAATTTAGTGGAAAAGTTGTTGGAGTTTGGTAGAAGTTGGAAATAGCAACAGGAACAAACCACTTCAGGTCGTAGTTGAGGGGGAGGAAAAGCACATTGACTATCGACAAGTTTTTTTTTCGACGAATTTGGGAGTTGAGTCATCTGTTCTGAAGGGAAGAAGTTTGAAGTGAGAACAAAAAGAGGGTAAGGCTCTTGGTTTTTTATTGTCGTTTACTGAGGCAATTGCAATTTTATATTGACAGTTATAAATTATAGTTAGAGGAAATGACAGCTTTTTAAAGTTTAGTGATAAAGTAAATTGTGTTTCTTGAAAATAGCTGGCTTTTATTGGAATTATATATTGTAGTTTATTAATATACATTCTTTGAATTGTTTAAAGGGATTTTGTGCAGACTTTGGTCATTCATTAATTCATCAGGATTAGGATTGCCCACACGTTAGGATGGAGGGTCTTAAAATTGAAAAACTTAGATCTTTGGATGACTTCATCTTGAACTCGGCTCGATTCCAGGCACCCAATTTTGGCGATTTGGAGAAATGGGCGAAACGGGTCAAAGGGAATTTGGTGTATTACCAGACAAACTATTTCCTCGTGATTTTGACGATGTTCATGCTTGTTGGGTAAGTATTAATCAACAATTAACTTAATTAAGTCGTTATAGTATTTATCTGGTATTTTGCTGCAATATAAAAGAAAAAAGTTGCAGTAGTAGTATTACTTTTACTGGTATTGGTGGGCAAAAAACCAAAGGGGGTCTTGGTGTTTGATGTTCACCCTAAAATTAAAATGCGTTGTGTGTCGAATTAGCCTGGGGAGTAACCTGCATACCTGTGTATAGGGTTCCCTTCGTATTTAAATACATAAATAAAATAAAAATAATCCTAACGATAACCTGAAACTAACCTAATCATTGTAATAAACGAGCCCCCTAACCTAACCATACCCTACAAATCTTCTTCAGTATTCAGGCCATTCAGGGTACAGAAGTGGTGGCAAAAAAGCAAAAACCCTCCGCCCCTCCTTACTTTTTTTGCCCACCACTTCTGTACCCCCCACTCTGAAATTACTGCAATATAGCGAATTGTAAATAGTAAAATGATAAATGCGTTGTGTGTCGAATTAGCCTGGGGAGTAACCTGCATACCTGTGTATAGGGTTCCCTTCGTATTTAAATACATAAATAAAATAAAAATAATTCTAACGATAACCTAAAACTAACCTAATCATTGTAATAAACGAGCCACCTAACCTAACCAGTAACCATACCCTACAAAACTTCTTCATCAGTATTCAGGCCATTCAGGGTACAGAAGTGGTGGGCAAAAAAGCAAAGACAAAAAGCAAAGACTCCTCCTTACTTTTTTTGCCCACCACTTCTGTACCCCCCACTCTGAAATTACTGCAATATAGCGAATTGTAAATAGTAAAATGATAACAACAAATGATTATGTCCCAACAGTCTAATGCATCCAGGCCAGATGTTGCTTGGAATAACTGTTGTCACTGGTTTGTTCGCTGGGAATAACTACTTGTGCAAGAATCAGCGATTTGTTGCCGACATCAAAAAGAATCACCCTTTGGTCAGCTTCCTCGCCGTTCTTTCTCTCGGATACCTCCTCGTCTCATTTCTTGGTTCTGTGATGGTCTTTATTTTTGGCTTATTGTTGCCCATTTCAGGTAAAAATTAAATACTTACTCTATTTCAGTTATACACAGAAAATGTCCAAGCTGGGGTGTCATTTTTAACATTGTGTAAATTTTGTGTCTCCCTTTAGTTACGTTTGTCCATGCTTCATTGCGTCATCGAAATACGAAAAACAAGATCACCAACATTAAGGAGCAACTCACTCTGAGCAAATCTCCCATGACGGTTTTGTTGGATGAGCTGGATATGAAGTTCGAAGGGTTTGATGACTGATGCATTCGCTATTGGATAACTCTATGTTGTCACTTGAAATTATTGTACTTAAGATTCAATCTGAAAACGAAAGCATGCATTTACAAATATTTTTCTCATAAATCTTAAACTAATTATCTCTGCTCTTTTAAAGGAATATGCTATTATTGTAATATCTTATCTCTATTAATATTATTGTAATTGATTTACAGCAACCAAATTACCAACAGTTGTAGCGCTTATGTATATTCATCACAGTTTTGTTTTGTTGATACTCATTAATTAGGATCAAATATAAAATTTATTTTCAAAGCCTGAATTTGTAGTGGAGTGGCGATGGAAAGTGATGCGCACAATACTTCACACATGGAACGTATTTAGTCACCAAATTCAATGTGTCAATGTTACTGTAAACTTGTCGCTAAATTATTATAGTGAAATCTCAGACAAGCAAACTGGTTACCCCTAAAATAGTCAGTAAAGCTATCTCATATCTTAATAACAAAATGTTAAAATAATGTAAATTATTGTATATTATTGTAATCCATGCGGTTTTAAAAACTTTGATGATGAAATAAAACCTTTACCAATAACCTTAAAAATCCAAACTTCTTCAGTGACCAACGTGTCGCATGCATGCTTGTACTTTCGTGCTTTCGTACCCGTTTGCACTTGGCTTTCACTGCTCGAGCACATTTAACAAGTTTCTCCAAACAAAAAAAAGTTTGCAAGCCAAGCAGAAAGCACTAAAAACAATCCAGAAAACGAAAGGGTTTCCCTGATTGTCACAGATAAATTTTTTTAGCAGAGGTATCACCAAACATCAAAGAAAAGCAAATGTGTGATGTGTGAGTTACCTAGTTTTCTTTGTCCTATGCAATATTTATGAGATAAATGGGAAATATTAGCATACATAGTGTAGCAAAGCTACAAATAGGAATGAAAGAGTATAACAGTACTGCATAGTACAAAAGATGAAAGCAGTTTTTGTTAGTGGTGGAATATGACACATTTGTGAGACAACTAAAATTGGTTTCCCCAAGAAGTGTGATCCTTTTCCTAGGCAAAGTCTTCCGACTTGATGCTCTCGGACCAAGATGGTATAGTAGTGATGGTGATAATACTATGCATGCGGTATGCAGTTAGAGATGATGACACTTTGTTGAACAGGTACTTGGTACAAGTCACAAGTGGGCCAAATAAATGATGCACTTCTCGGAGCATTCATAGAAGTCTGAAGAAGTAATATTTGTGCAGCAGCGTCGTGGCCGGCTTAGTAGTCTCCACTTAATTACGGGAAAAGCATGTAGACGCAACCCAGAGCTTAAAGCAACGTTCCCAACGGCTTACTTAAGCACAAAGAATGTTGGCGAAATGGTTCATTAATAAAAAGGTGATTAGTGAAAAAAGATGATTGGATTTTGCCTATAAAGGAAGCTTAAAGCAACGTTCCCAACGGCTTACTTAAGCACAAAGAATGTTGGCGAAATGGTTCATTAATAAAAAGGTGATTAGTGAAAAAAGATGATTGGATTTTGTCTATAAAGGGCTGTAGTTTTTTCTTTAAAAAACTCATTTCGAAAGGAACAGTGCTCTGTGTCTTTTTCATTGTTGATACCCATGTGGTGTATCTGAGAGTAGGGCGTCGCACTTTTAGTTTTTTTTAAGTAAAACTTTAAAATGTCGAAACCGGTGCAAACTAAAATGTTTACGTCGCCGATTTCCTGTTTATTCACAATTTTCATTTTGCATGCAGTTGTAATCTCCAGTGATGGGTTTGATTCGTTTAACGGTAGTTTAAATGTGAACAGTCAGTGGCCACTACAGAAAATTCCAATACTACACGATTCCTCCAGCACGGATTCGGACTTTCAAAGGGAACTTTTGCAGTCTGCTCTGTTGACGTATCCAAATGCTGATGAAAGTGTTATGCAACCAATTGACCTGGCACATTTCCGGGGAGCGACAAGAGAAGAACGCTTACTGGAATGTGTGAAATCACTGCTCTCTCATAAATTTAAAGTTGGTGTTAGCTTACTAGAAGGCAGTGACATGAGTAAACTCGTAAAATTGTACGACAATGAAATCAGCGGAGACAGTGAGCATACCCAGTTTCATATTTACACTCCGCGGTCTTACTTTCCCCAGCGATTGTTGCATGCCGTTAAAGTAAAGTCACTTCAAATGAATGAAGAAGCTCGTGCGCTAACTTTATTGAACAGAGTAAAAAAGGTTGGAGTGGACACGCTCATTCCGATTGTGGACGGTGATAACGAGTCTCAGCAGGAGTTGTTAAAATTGTATCATAAAATAGGGCTGAAGTCAAAATACAGCGTGAAATTTACAAGACCGATTTCCCTCAACGACCCGACCCACTTGGAAAATTTACAACTGATTCTTCAGGAGCACACAGGCTTCCATGAAAACCACCTGTCAACCCTGGGCTACCATAGTTCCTCATTTCAGGACCAAGTTTTGCGGCGATCCGGACTAAAGCCCGGAGTGCTACTTTTATCAACTAACGCAAGTTACTTAGCAATGCAAATTGCTTCCGAGAAGAAACACCTTCTAATGAGTTGGTTCAGTCCAAATATAATGGAGTATGAAGAATGGACTTACAACCAGACATCTCTGTCGACGATCGGAAGCATTCACAAAAGAGACGTTAACCGGATGAGTGACAGTTCTGAAGCCGTTGATCACAAAGCAGGGCAGCAGTATAACTCGTTGGAAGGAGCCACAGCTAATAATAGCCTTTTTGGATTGTATACAGTCAACTTTGCTGGCTCTAAAGGATGGGATAATCCGATCAGGAGAAATATGCTCCGAGAGTTTACAGCATTTACAGGTAGCCCATAAGAAACCATTCTTCTTCTCTGACCTTGATGCTTAACCATAACCTAGAAACTTTTGAGCTAAAAATATCAGAGACCCAATGACATATACGCTAATAACGTCTTTACTTTGTATTGTCAAAGAATATTTCCTCTCCCATTTTGGCATTGTAAATTTACAATGAAGAATTGTAGTAAGCGTGTCGCACTTTGCCCCGTATCTTTTTGATGCGTCTTAAAAATGATTAGATAGAACCAGTAAATTCGGTCAAATGAATTTGTAACGTTTTCACTCCTCTTCTGGTAGGTCTTGTAGGAGCTACTAATTTACAGAGTTATTTTTTTTACTAGCACATAGATAGGGACAGAACTGAACATAGCAACGGAAAGCGTTAGACATGATCATGCAATAACCAATTATGCTAATGCACCGTATGCCTAGACATTTTTAGTAAGTAGCACTAATGATTTGTAGACCAATTATCGACCAAGTGTAACAATCTAAAACAGCTTTGTTCTTAAAAATGAATTCAAAATTAACTAGGTAAACAGGCATAGAGTTCAGTGCATGCTTCTCACGACAGTATGTGAGGCATCGTTGAAAAACCAAGTCAAACTAGTTAATTTACAGTTTTCACTCAGACTTGTGCGCTGCATAGCAAATTATTTGAAAACTCGTAACCTATTTATCTGCACTCGCTTAAAAATTAATGATAATCATTTTTATTGGAAATCAGGTCCATCACCTAGAATCCTCCACGCAGTTTTGGCATACGACGCTGCAAGCTTGGCTAGAGACCACCTACAACATGAACTCAAGTTTCCAAAAGTGGGTCTGTCGGGGCAAATTGATTTCAACAAGTGGGGATTCCGTAAAAGTGGGACGTTTTTGGGAACGTCCTCTACCCCGAAAACGCAAATTCCTCAAGTTGCTTTGCTCCAGTCTTCCACTTGGATTTTGGAAGATGCCATTACGGTAAAGGAAAGCAGCATTGGGGGCCACACTGAAATTTCGGACTATGACATTGCAACGTCATCGATTCTTACGAGAAATGAGCTGCTTCATATTGCAAACTCTACGAGAAATGAAGTCGGCTGCAAGGAGCATCTTCTGAGCATTGTAACTTATGATCCTTTCAGCCAAATGCCTTATCACTACTTTTTCAATGAAGCCAATTTGCCGAATACACTTGTGGTTCCTAATCATCATGGATTTGGAATCACTTTTGCCTGTACACATTTCCCTGACGAAAATGAAGCAAATGAGAAAGATGGCAGAGTGTCCACCCTTCAACTTGCTTGCACTCCAGGTCTAAAGATGACTCACCCAATTAGTTGCTTCAGGTCTCACCTCAATAAAAGGCAAAAGCGGGCAACTGTAAATGGGCGCGAAGCGGCAAGCGGAGTACCAAGTGTCCAGTATCAGTACAGCCTATCTGGGAATGACCCTTGGCTTTCCCAGTCCCCAAATAACTACTTTTACCAATCGGCTTTGAATAGAGACTACTCGGTTGAACCTTTCACCTACAGCACTCCAGCAGCGTAATACAAAAATTCAAGAAATTTTGCACAACTGCACTAACAATGAATTAATTATGATATGCTATGAAATTTTTTTTTTGAAAATGAATATTGTAGTCGATTAGATATCACTGCAGCTGCATCCGAAGAGCCTCCTGCCCCCACACCCCCAGCTCCTCCTCCAACTTCCAAGCTACCCGAGCTGAGACAAATTCTTAAAGCTACAAAACCATTTGTCGGATCCTGCATTGGCTCTAGTACTGGATGTGCTATTTGTGTGCTCGTACTTGGCCGATTGCCACTGGGAACGGCTCCCACAGCCTGCACAGGTCCCTGTTTCGTAGGAACCTTTGGTACTTGCGGTTCATTGCTTGGAAGAGTTTTCGCTGAAACGACAGTAATCTGTACAGAACTATTTCAACAAGGGTTACTGGATGCAGATACGTTCGTTGCTGATGCAGAATTTGGTAGACACATGCTCGACTCGTCCCCATACACATTGCATGTAAGTTTAATTGTCCGGTTTATGATCTCAATTATCTCTCCTAGAAAAATATTTTATTAACAGCACTGGCTCTCTTTGGTTTTTCGTGTTGCAACTTGCGACTCAGCTTTAATTACATTCCTACACTAAAATATATATTAGGATGCTTCGCAGTTAAAGGCCATAGCCCATTTTTAAAAAACCGACTTTTACGTACCGAATTCAATATCGGTAGATTTAACCACACCACCATATGTCGACGTTTGAATTTTGGGTTAAAACCCATATTTAGGTATAACCTTTAACTATGAAAGCCCATATTGTAGCACGCCACATGCTTAATCTTGCTAAATTAGCAATCATCCACTATCATAATATACCATTTACATCGCTTTGAAGAGTAACAAATAGTCTTAACAGCGTTATTGCAATTACGGAAAAATTAATTTAATGGTAAAATTGTATAAAAACTCGTAATCCGCGATTATAATTTAAATATCACATACAGTAAAAATTATTTTTTTTTCTAGGGATATAACTCTCCTGGCAACTC
Organism: Acrocyrtus sp. NNG-2020; assembly: GCA_027744115.1. Taxonomy (NCBI): domain Eukaryota; kingdom Metazoa; phylum Arthropoda; class Collembola; order Entomobryomorpha; family Entomobryidae; genus Acrocyrtus; species Acrocyrtus sp. NNG-2020. The sequence continues at coordinate 12,476 of JAHZND010002104.1, forward strand.
CACTAGTCACCATGATGAAGTCATCCAGTCTTGTAACAAATGTCGTGGCAACATTTGCACTCCCCTGGGCACACCACATGAAGTATCTCTTGGGTCGCAGCAACGAAACCAACACTATTGGAAGCTTAGTTCACCTAGTAGGATATCCCCTCTGTAACCTAACTGGACGATTGTATTTTTTCGTAGTTAACCTAAAAACTAATTTCTACTCTTACATATTCCTCCTAAGCCCACTTCTTTCCTCCTTACTGACGATTCTTCTAATACTAATGCTTGTTCCAAGTCTCAGCTCTTCAAAAGTCTCCTTGAACAAACTGTTTAGTTGTGTAGTCTTCTGTACAGTGGTAAGTAAGGTGAAGCAGGTTTCGGAGAAAGTTTGCACTTATTTTAAGGCCATTGGAAGAAGCACATAGTAGACGAACACCATGACAACACACACCCCAAGACCAAAGTAGCAAGTGAACCTTCTACCCGTCAGTCCACGTGTCCTTCCTAAATTGCGCAATCGGCCAGATGTTCCTCCAAGCCGCATTGTTCCAGATTCCATGTCATCACCCATTCCATCCAGTAAAGGAAGGTGATCTCTTGCCTCCGTATCAAGATCAATTGCGAGCTGAAACAAAAAAATAATAATTTATGAAATTTCCCAATGCCTGATAACAATGTTCTTATCAAAACATTTTTTTTCTACTTAATTTATTTGTAAATATTATATAATGGGCTTTAGTTAGATATACGTTGTTCTAATCACGGTGTACAGAAATGGTGGATACTAGCAAAGAGAGGCGGTCTTATATATTAGAAAATGTCAACTTAGGTTAGTATCAAAACGATATCAGTAACAGTTGAGGTTAGTGCTAGGAGTAATTTTTAGTAACAATGCCGGTTTGGCTATCATTATTGGTTCCTAAAGACCCCCCCTCTTTTTTATCCACCGATACTGTACCCTGTCCCTAGGAAGGTGCTATTAAGGAAATGTTTAACTAACTAGCAAATACATAATTATAATAAACTTGAACTTTTGTAGACATTAAAAATGATTTTTACCAAAACTTACATTTTTGAGCTGGCCAACCTTCATTGATAGCTTATCTGCCATGGACTGGTTCATTGCGTCCATGTGCTCTTCCTCTGTGATTAAATTACAAAATAATAACAATTTAAACAACTCACTAAATTATTCATATCACAAATCCTTCACTAACTCATCAAAATCTAAACTAGCTACTAAAATAAACTATTAAACAATTAAACTATCTTACCCGACCGCAATATCTGGCCATTTCTATTTGATCTTGATCCCATTTTGACTGTCCAGGTGAGCAATTAGCTAGCTTTTTGCAATTTTATTACCTTACCAACTCAAAATATAACTAGAAAGTGGCTACTTCTCCTCCACATTTAACGACTATTTACAATTACCAGTAGTTTGATAACAAATGTAATCCTTTCCTTAAAACTGTAACCTCTAAAATAAGCAAAGTCATTACTGGCTAAGCTAGTCCAATTTAAAAATTTTATTTCCTTCGCAAAACCTCCAAAACGTAAAAAAATCCTTCGAAATAATCCACAAGGCGACTAGGCAGCAGCTGTCAAGTGAGCAGTAAATGAGCACAACACTTTACAAACTTCTCTCACTCAGCTTTTAAGGCATTTATTAAAGTTAGGAGAGAATTCTCTTCCAACAGATTTAAACTGTCAAGTTAAATCTTGCAGCAACATTTCAGTATTTTCAGTGCAGTGAAACAGATGCAGAGTAAAATCACCGACAAAAGGTAAACTAGAAGTCCCAAAAAGCAAATAAATTGTATTCTCCCCGATAGGTGGAGAGCCCGGTATAATTTCCTTCTTTCGAGTTGAGCTTGAGCTAATTGAGCTGCTTTTTTTCTCTGCTACCTGGAAAAAATGTTCACACGATTCTTGCCTAGTCTCAAATTGCCCCAATTAATCTCCTTTGCTTTCCAGTTCTATTCACCTCTACAAGTTTTGGTATTGCTATTTGAGGAATATACTTTCTAAGAATGTTTTTTTTTCACTAGACGAAAAACCTGAAGCGAAATGAAATAAATTACAGGTGTAAAAATGTACGTGTGCTTTTGGAAGAAGCTAAAAAAAAGTAAGTAGGTAAGAACAAAGTGAACCCGATTTGTACTTAAGTGGAAATAGCTGTGGAATGCTTATGTACTTCTTTTTATGTAGTCCAGAAATGGTCTCTATTTTTTCAAGATGAACAAAGGGAAAAACTGCATTTTTCGTTAAAAAAGAGTTGAAAGTTGGCATTCCTTTATTTTACAAATGAGGCAAATAGCAACTTCCAAGTTTGAAAGTAAAGCTCAAGAGTCGAGTGTGTGCTCTTGGTCTAGTGCATGGATAATTTACTCGGAACTGCAAAGGCCAGCCATATAGGATAGAGCTAAATCAATTATGGACCTCATCTACAATTATAATTACGGGAAAACGAACGTCCTCATTTCGACAACGAATGATTTGTATCTTGTTTAAACTCTCTCAGCATGGAATGATCATGACCATTTTTGGATATTTTTAAGCGCACGCAGAGGCTCTTTTCCTATCCCTACATTTTTACGACATTGTGCAGCAATTTCAACGAGAGAAGACGCTATTGACAAGCATTCATGTGATCATCCCGTAATAATTTAGCTTTTTCGTAGCCAAAACTTTCAACTTTTTTTTACTATTACTCAGGAATCCAGTCATGCAATTCTAGAATTTATTTGGGAATATGTTCTCTCAGCAAATAATTACCAATTTGGTGATGCTTCCTGTTAATCTATGACTCTTCGTCAAAAACGGATGCTTTTCCGTGATATTTCCAAAAAAAAGACAACATGTAGCGCCGGCAGTGCATATACTTTTTGGCTTTTGAACGTGCAAAAATATGATTCGGGCATCGTTCGCATCAGTGAAAATATTTTTTTTTGCTGTGGATAGGCATTTCCGTCGCAATTCTTAAGTGAACATCTATCTTCTTCTCGATGAGTACCGCTTCTTTTCACTTGTCATAAACCAAATATTAGGATTGGATTACACTTCCTTAAAAAATGAATAAACTTAGCCCACCACGACATAAAGCTCAACCTGGCGTAACAGTTAAAATGCTCGTAACTCTCTTATTTAACTTTGCATTATCTTATAAGCACACTCACCCAAATTTATGCTGCGTCGCATCGTAAACTGTAAACAAGCACAAAACTTATTGTGGCACTTCCTTGTCTTGGCTAACTACAACTAAACTTGTATCATCGCCCCGATTGCCTTCCATCCTTTTTCGTGTTTTTCTGCTAAACTATCACAAAAGGGAAACGAAAGGAAATGTGCCTTTAAGGTGAATTCGATATTTGAGAAGATTTATCTGTTGCTAATTTCCTGCCTTTCTACCTTCCCCTTGGCTGATCATCAGCGTACCCATCACAGGACAAAATCTCTAAGCTTTTACAATGCTGCTTTCTCATGAAATTTTTATGCGGCCATAAAAATGCTATTTTGTGGTGTGCATCGTGGCAATGTGTGAAATGTTTTAAGTCTTTGAACTACACGCACAGTGATTTTTTAACGAGTTTATCTTCTATATCCCAGGCAACTCATTTATAATTTAATTATGAGGCTGGCGGAAGCCTTCTTCTGCCCAAGATTTTTATCAGAGTCAAGCTCATTCATGTTTGACAATTGCGCAGTTTAAAAATTTCGGCCATCCCTTTAAATATTCTCCCTTCACCTTCACAATCTTTCTTCTTCCCTCTGTCGATTTCTCAGTAATCCATTTGCCAAGCAAAAACTGATTAATTATTTTTACTTGTATAGTCTCTTCTTCGGTACGATCTTTTTCTGCCCCCAAATCATTCAAATTCATCATTTCACTGTCCCAAATTTTTTTATCTGCTCAATCACTCGAATGACATTTGACGGTGATATTTGACAACGAAAGTAGCTGTCAACTTGAAAAAAAAATTCATTAAAACTTTTCTTTCACATCCTCGATCCTCTCCACTCGCGTTTTTTCTAGGCTTTGCCACAGCGCCAGTATTTTTCTCACGAAGTGTATCATCATCAGATAATCAGCTTGAACTTACAAATTCCCCAGCATATCAACAGGTTGTTATGTTTTAACAGTTTTTATCTTCTACCAACCTGCCATCCCTCTCCTCTCGGACTCATTAGGTTAAAGGCAGAAGTAAAAGTTGGACAGCTCTCTGCAGCACCAATTTTTTCGCTGTCTCTTCATACTTCATAAAATCATAGCTGTGAAGTGTACCCTTCTCCTTTTACGGCATTCCGAGCAGTCTACAAGAAACTTTTAAAAAAATATATATTCATCCTCACCTACCCAGAAAAGTACCTTCGCAGGACAGAACCCATAGCACATACTTATTATTGCATAATAATCAGTCATCATGTCGTCATCATAATCATTATACGGAAAAGATGATGACTCGGTTCTCGGTGCCCATTGCGATTAATATCTCACGTTGGTTGTCTATCTAGATTTAAAATTGGAATAATACGAGTACGCACTTCATCAGCTTATCCTCCGTCCATCAACATCAACTACTTTCCTATTCAGGAATCAGGACTGTGTGAACTGCAGCTACAGAGATTTTTTAGCTCGATTTAGAATTTTAAAACTGCTTTACAGGTACACATGGCACGCCAAAATGTGAGGAGTACCAGCGCCAAGCTGCAGTAATGCACTTTTTGACCCGAGAGTCTTCCTAAAAATCTTGTGTAAGGTATGATGTCAACTAAGCTCACCTTTAACCCAAATTTTACAACTGCAGAGCAGCCATCATTACTGCATCATCACCAAGATGGTAATCACATTTCATTTGTTTTGTGAAGTTTAATTATTTCATTTGACGATGAGCTCTTTTTACAAACGCTGCTTTTTGGCGTTTGCAATCTCCATCCACTCTTGAGTAATTCTAGATTTTTACCCTTTCTCTTGTCACTCAACTGTTCTGACGCGAAAACAGGGGGAAGTAAATGGGACTTCATTTCATATGCATTTTCTAGAGCTAGTAAAACATGTGCCCATTAAAATTTCTGGGTGGCTGCATAAAAACGCTGCTTTTAGCTTTTTATGAAATGTGCCACAATAAGTTTGGGTTAATAAAAAAATTGGATTCAAAATTTAAAACAGTTCTAGAATAAATTGGTGAGGCAATAAGGCTTGGCAATACTGTTACGTCCCAATTTCCCCGTGCAAATGCAGCCCTGCATAAACAATTTCTGTAGCGGTAGCATGGAATTGCACTAAAATTATAGCACTTTGTCGAGAAATTTGCCAGAACATCGTTATGCTATTTCTTTGGACTGTGTTTTTTCGGACCATTTCTAAAGTTTAGTCATAATGACAGTGAAATGAAAACATTAACTCTCTTACGTGGGCACTCCCTCTCACGCACAGATGCATAATAAACTTGCTGGATGGACAGGTATCGTCGTCGTCAGCAGCGTTGCCCAAGCAGGAGCAAAACGTGCACGCTAAAAAATGTATTTTTTTAGTCATTCAAATCCCATTTGCAGATGATATTACGCATCCATTCTAAAAACTCACTAATCAGTTCTCAGTCACTTTCTAAGAATCGAAATCATAGAAATTCCAGCCGTTTACTCAACTCAATTCCCAAAATACATCCTTCCAACGGGAATATAGTCTCACCCAACAAGAGCGCATTAAATGCTATTAAAAATAGTATCCTTACAACTTGAAAACGACTTCATTATTTTACTTCGGAGGAGATTATGCCAACATCTCCCATTAACAAAAGGCTGTAAACGTATTTATATCCTTTTACAACTTTCAAATTCTCGCCATGACTTTCCCGATGTGCATAGTATTGCCCATACCTTGTCAATAAATTCCTCTTGACACCAAATCTCTCCCTCTCTTTTTATCCTTACAACTGGCCAGTTTATTTATTTTGTGGAAGGGTCTTTTTTTAATGACGTGTCTCCAGCGGTGACCACAATAACTGCTTATAGGCAGAGCTACATGCTACCTGTGTGGCAATTGTAGCTGGTAATAAGCAACACTTTTACCTACCAGAGACTCAATTTAAGATTTCTGGCAGATTAGTTAAGGTACAACAAGATGACTGATAGTGACGACGATGACAATTGTGTTTGCCTTCCCGTTAAATGGTTAAATTTATTTTACTTTTCTACCTACCTCCTCGACCATAGAAAAAGGGGAAATTTTCACTGAACGATTTTCCACTATAATCTTCTGGGGACTTGTCGAGTTTGCATCGAGGCAACCTCCAATAAGCCTATTAAAATGGGAGTGTTTATAGTTAGTAAGGGAAATTGAATAAGTTTATTTTTGTTTTTCCCCGCTACGCTATTTTCTTATATTATTATACTTACTCTTCTGGGCTCGTCAACTAAAAAAATTCGGAAAATATAATGCGTATCAATTGTATTATTGCAGATCATTTAGTTTCGGCTTTGGCACACCATATCAGCAGCCCATCAAATTGCGCTCACGAAGAGGAGAACATTCGCTTTGGACACATCAGCCTTCATCATCGGCTGCTGGCTCTGGCTGTGGCTGTATATCGTGATGATCCCATGTATTTTTTATTGTATAACAATACGCCCACGCCGGACTCATGAGGATGAATGACAGTTTGATGGATTATAATGCAGAGCACATAAATTGCTCATATATGGCATATCTTGATATTTGTAAAAACTAAATAGTGGTCAGTTAAAGTCTGCCCACTTACAAGTAATGGAAATGTAATCAGTGGAACAAAACAGAAAAGAAAAAAAAGGTTACTTTCGCTCAGCTACACACCATCAGGAATGTCTATCTCAAGGCAAAACTCATTTCATGTTGAAAATGCGGATACAAATTTGTATTCAAAAACATTCTTTTTTTTCAGACGTCTACTGACTAAGGCGGTTGTTTGGTTGTCAATGAGAATGCACAAAATAAAAGTTACTCGCCATAAAGCCAAACGCTAATGTGATTAACTACTTATTGGGAAATTGCTAAGCTCCCTGTACATCATTTTCAATTGTCATATAATTTTCACGCTAAATCGAAGATTATCACGTGCCCTAGCCATTAGAGTGCATTCTTGCAGTTTCGCCCAGCGAACCTTTCCTCCAGTGTGTGCTTGTTTGGGCAAATGTGCTCTTTACGAGCTCGATCCCCACCACCTCGTAATCTCATTTTATGAGGAGTGCAGGAATTTGATACAATCCGGAGAAGGTCAGTGTACAGCTAATAAATCACAGTGGGAAGTGTTATTGTACGCTAATGGGGGAGATTGAAAGAGGATACATTGTAAACGATGACAAATTCACCACTTTTAGCTCCAACTCATATTTCTTTTCCCATTTAAACCATTTTCTTTCGAGATCTAGACATCTGAAAATCTTCCCTCTCTGGAAAATGCTGTTTTTTTAAAAGAGGCTCTCTCCCATCCAGAAGGATGAATGGGGAGAAGAAGAGAAGCTACCATATTTAAATTATTTCATGTGTGGGCACTTATTTACTATTTTACCAGTTACTACAACATTCATTACTGCTCTGGGGTGAATGGGAAAACTCACCCTGACACCTGACATAGCTTACGTCACGTGCGTACCGTCTCACATTTCTCACTTTTAGCTCGGTTTCCGCTTTCACACTGCTTAAAAATAAGCAGCTACAAAAACTCGGACATTTACACTCCTTTAAGCAAAAGTGGTATTGTACATGAGACAGTTAAAATGAATGACGGGAGCATACTTTGGATGAATGGCTGAGCCATATTAGTTTCATCTTTTTTCATCCTTAGCCCCAACATATCCCTTTGTGCAGTGCACTCCGATCAGGTTTCAGGTCACGTGTTATCTGTCACGTTTATTACCACCGCAGTATTAACATTTGTACACCGTTTTATTCCCGTCCTTCTAGGATAAACCCCATTTCTTTCAAGAAATATGTTCCCTAACAAATTATTTTAGACTTTCCCTAAATATGTTTTTAAAAAACGATAACAATTTCACAATCCCTAGCAAATAGGAACTGTAGCATTGTGCATGTGAATTTCATATTTACGTAATCCAACATGACATGACTCTTTTTTTAATTTTCTTAGCTAACTTCAAAAACTTGACTTTCGTTAATTAACTAAAAAAAGCAGTTTTGTTTAAAAAATAAGTTAGCACTCTTCCTATTCATGATACTGTTTGAAACGCTAGTAATCTGATTTTTTTGCCATAATATCGCAAAAATCTTGACTTGGAAAGGGAAAGTTGTGAGCAGTTTACACTCACACGAAATATTTTGCACGAGCATTCTTGAAAAATGTCATAATTGTTGCGTGAACTGCAAAAATGGGACTGCAACTGTCGCATAACTTTCCATACGGTGCGTTGACGCACACACACTTGCACCCAGCTGCACAAAAGCTGCAGATAGAGAACTTAGAAAGCGGCAGTGCGTGCCAGCTCAAAAGCTGACTATGAGATGAAATTCATGGAAGAAGGGTTTACAGGTTGCATGCATTAAAAAAGGCTACAGTCCGAGGTCTCAAGCTGAAGTTACGCCGCAGCAATGAAGAAATGGATGCATACAGCCGTAAAACTTGTATTTTTAGCTAGTACCTCCTTCCGTTTCTGTTCCTAGCTTGCCTTGTCCTTTTTTTCCATACTAAAAAAGCGTTAACTCTACCTACCCAATTATAAAATATTATCTCAGCCCAATTACGAATTGCTAATTCCCTTGTATCAAATAGTAAATGTGAATCAATCGGAAATCACGTTTTATTTTTAGTTAGCTTCGCGAAATCTCAAGATGTGCACTCTCCCGTGACACTATTGCTATTTGAGCTTGCACTACCATTTTTTTGCCGTGCACTTGAATTTGATATTTGACTGAGCTTTAGCACACTTCCACTACAGTAAACAACTTTTAGAAGGATTTTCGTTTGGCAGCGGAAAAGTATACGTGCGCATCCCCCATCCACCTAGATAAACTAGTATAATAACTGCATACCTATCACATCCATTCTTGTAACCTTGCACTAGAGCAGCAGAATCTGCAATTAACTCAAGCTCACCTCCTCTTATTAACTTGTGATGAGTAGTAAAACATTATAAATATTACACGACTTTTCTAAATACGACTCCACAGCATTTACTGCCGTTTTTTATACTTATAGCGCGCTAAAACTTTATATTTTAAATCAGCAGATTTTTTAAAGCTCCTTCCTCCTTTGTTTAAAATTAGGGATTTTTATCACCACTATCTTTTTTTGAAACGGCTGAGCCTTAATCAAAATAATTTATCTTGGCATCAGCCACATAATCTTGAGCATTGTTGTAGGGACTCCTCACCAGTTTTGTTTATTTACCAGACATAAAAGAAGCGAGAGATGAAAAGGTCACTTGTACACGACTTCCACCAGCAAAAATTTATATCCCTCTCAAAAGAGTTTTTTAGTGCTTAGCGAGCATGCACTTTTAAATCGCATACAAAAAAAATTGAATCCTTTTCATTTGCAATATTATACATTTTTTTTCTCCTAAAAGTTTTCAGCTGAGGCTCTCTCTTCTAAAAGACTCGTCGTTCCTCTTCGCACCTCTGAAAAGGTCCTTACGCAGAAGATAAAGCTGAGAGGTATCTAAGCATGTCGAGTAACTTTTGCGCTGTTTCGCTAAACTCTGCCTTCCTCTGGTCAGTCAATGCCAAAGTGATTCCATTGAACTTGATACTTGGCGTTGCTCAAGTTTAAGCGATTTTATGTCAGTAGTAGTAAACCAAAGGAACGCTGCATACTTGGATGCATCTTCATTTTTACATGATCTTTCGTTTGTTATGATGAGTGATGCTGTTGATGAGTTATTAGTGAGTGAGTGAGCTCACTTCCGAGATCAAACTATATTATTTTTTTTACGAGCACACCCTTCGCTTCTTCTCCTTCTGTGCGATTTCCATTAGTCTGCTCACTGGACGGACCCTTGAGAAGAAGAGCTTCTCTTTCCTTTTGTTCTTCGTTAAGTGATAAGATCTTTCCAAAACTTAGCCCTGCGTAATTACTCTCGTGCACAGTTTAATGGAAGGCTCATCTTCCTTTGCAGTTATGATTACTGTATTTTGGCAGTTAAAATGTAGCTCGTTTTAATTTGCAGTAGCTACGAAAAGCTTCGCTATACGGAATGTGCTTGTCCTCCCAAAGCTCAGCTTAAAAAAAAGTAAGCTGCAGAGCAGAAATGTTTCTTGGATTTTAAACAGCTTCCTCCATCTCGCCCATTTACAAGGGTAAATAAATTAATTTGAGTCTTGTTTTTATTTTTTAAAGGATGTCCGTCATCCCATGCCAAACATTGCTCGTTTCTCATTTTGAACGTTAATTTTTTTGCGCACTCGCGCTCACAGCTTTATAGAGATTTAAATGTAATGAATTATTGAAAAGTGATCATGTATGAAATATTTTTATCCTGTGTACAAAAACTGCCTACAACTTTACGCAAAAATGAGTGTAGTGATAAGGTTACGAAATGCGGATGAGTCTTTGAAACCAAACTTTCAACATATGTAATCCCAGTTATTTCACACACTATTGCGAGGCTAACTGCCATTTCCAGATTTATGGCTTAAGGACTAAAGGGCAGGCCCACTCATTCTAATTCCACGTGAACTCCAGTTACGATACCACTAACTTTAGCGGTAGCTCTTTGTCTAAAATTAAATCTATAAATGAAAAATGCAAAATCAATTAAAATTACAACCTGAGTCCTATAATAATCGTGGAGGGAGTCGACTGAATTATTTTGCAAAGTATCCATTACCAAATCCAAGATAATCGCGCTCTTATATAATGACGTGTATAATACTGGGAGCTCTTAACAAAGCCACTAAAAGCATTTCAAATTACCAGATTTTTTTTTCTGAAAGTGAGAAAAGTTTTTAGCTTTTAACAATAATTATACTGCACATCCTAGAAATTGCATTGGGATTGGGGCCATCTAAAAACAGAAACCGGGTAGTTTGCAAAACTTTCGCTTCTTTGTTCCTTGCATGGTCTGCACTGGCCCCATCGCCGCGGTTTCGCTAAACTAACATCAGAATATTTTTTATTACGAAGAGTCTCTCTTTTCTGAACAAAATTCATTTATCTGCATTTACTTTGGTCTCTAACGTAAACGAGTAAATAAGTGTAGTCCGAGCCTTATCAGTCCCGCATTATGACGGAATGTTATGTAAGGGGATAGAACGAAAGCAAGGAAAAGGGCCCCAAACTCATACCAGATGTAGAGACAAGATGCCTTTTCAAGTTTGCTCTGCATCCCTTCCATGTGGCTTTTTGGTTTGAGGGAAGGGTTGAAAAAAAATGTGAGAAACCATTTATTGTGCAGCGCGAGGGGAGTGGAAGTGAGCAAACTGCAGTTAGTACTGCACAAGCAGCACTTCACAATATGCAAGCACACAGGTAAAAACTGCTGCATAGGTAAAAAAATATATAAAACTTTACGAGAGTGTCATGCAAGGAGTAAAGAGGGTTGCTTTTAAGAGCCGAGGCGAGTTTTTGATACATAGAGTTGAGGCAACTCACCTGAGCTTCTCAGTTGGCTCACTTCCGTGGTTAGTGAGAGTCGGTCAGAAGAGCGTGAGGCTTTCAGCAGTGAGCATAAAATATAATTTAGGCAGCGGCGTCTCAATTTTTTTTTTGGAAGAAACCCTTAACACCTCTCCAACTTTTGCTTTTTCCTTCAAGCGTGAAACGCCATTGTGTACGGAGGAGGACTACACTTGCTAGACATTGTACTCTTGCCATTCAGAGATTCCTCTGGAAAGGAACAATGCGTGCTGTGGTCCTTGGAGATAATTACGCTTGAAGTTATATAGCATGCTCACCAGTTGCAGATTTTGCAAGCAGCATAGCAGTAAAAAAACAAGACTCTATTTTTAATAGCTGAAGATAAACAGATGTACGTTATCAGTATCATCATCTTAATCAACAACTCAAGTTCCGTTTCCGATGATGAGCTCATGTTTGTCCAAGCTCGCAAAGAAGTGATCAAGTTCTCTGCAGACGTTGTTTTAGCCTTGTCTTGAAAAAAAAAATAGTTACGAGAAACTCTCTCCTTTTCATTCACTTCCGAGCAGAAGGCCAACACGGGAACACTCCCTTATCGACTGTCCAAACTATCATAGTTTTATAGTGCAAGCTGTAAACAATTTATTAATTAGTGCACCTTAAATTCAACTTTTGTGAAATGCCAAGTTGAAATCAGACTTTTTAAAGTGGTGAAAACGAAAAAAAAACTTTTAATTAGGGACGTACAGCCCACATCAACTACTTCCATGGAAACATGAATCAAATTATTGTACCGTCTGCCCCCATTGGTGAATTTCAAGAAGTAAGTTGAAACAATTTTTTTTAAGAATTATTTTTCTTTCTGTGTACTACCTATCCATACTGAACTACGAGAGTTGACTCCTTCGGGGAATTTGAAGTGTACGGATGTAGAGTAAATCTGAGTTTGAGATCAGACACGACGCTGAAAAACGAATAAAGCAGACTCACAACTAAATGGGGTAATATACTTGTCACCTACTTTGGGATGATTCGTTGATAAAGCAATACACAACTTTTAGTTGAGACTGGAAAGCTCAGCGTTTTAAACTTTTTTTTAGTGTAGTATCGGTTTTATCATGATTTTCCATCGAGCTATTCCATATAGTCCCTGCTCACCTTTTTTTTATCAGTTTTTCCTAGAGAAAAGAAAAACAGCCCCAGCAGGTAGGTAATTACTTCTTCAAGGATGAGCATATCTCTCTTTTTGTTTGTCTCTGCGAGCACGACCCGTTCCCAATCCCGTTCAGTATCGCACTCTTTAGAAACGGTAATTAGGTTTGCTCGCTGGAAACACTAAACCGTATTCTCAAGTTGACTCGTTAGTGGCTATCAGAGCTTGTACCCGTATCACAGCTTATAAACTCTAATAAATTCATCACGTTGAGGCCAAAGAATTAAAGTGTTCATTCATAAAAATACCTACGTTTGGGATATAAAATCGAGCGAGGTAGTATACTGGAAAAAAATATACTTATTTTATTACACAGGCAAGCCAGACAACATGTTCATTCTAGAATCTTTTTATTTTTTTCGAGGAATAAACCTCGTACAAGAAAATAGGAGACAGACGTTGAACAATTTGTATTGAATTGTTACAGCTTGTTACGTCTTTCTTTTTGGGATAATAAAGATAAGCTATCTTCGAAAGAGTCCCTTGGCCAGACCGTCACGAAAGTTAGCTCTGGCCTCACACTTCCAAATTGTTCCGTTTTCAAGGGGACTACCAGTGTCACTCTTGTTAAGGTAGCGTCTAGTTCTGGCTCTGGCTCTGTGAATGAGTTCACAATTTCAGATTAATTGACACTCTCAATAGCTTAGCTAATACTTACTATGGAGGGCCCCTCAAACAAATATATATTTTTATTTCTTACTGGAGATGGTGACAGCTCCTTGCTGCTTTGTGCTTGGCACTGTTCAATTTATAGGTTGCTTAATGCCCCGACTCCTCACCCCATTTGTGTGGCTTTCCATGGCCATCTTTTATTTTATAATAGGGAAAAAATACATTTAACAGGAAGAGTAAAATGTGCCACTATAAAAACTGAAAAAAAACGACGATTACCACGCAGTAGTCCATAGATCACCCTGTCCTAGGAAATGATGATTGGCGCAGTGGGCCGTAATGAAAATTAACTTAGAGATTCCCGGAGAGTCTCTCCTCATTTCACTTTTTTTCCTGAATTATCCTTTACAAAAAGGAGGTGGAAAAGTGGTTTGCATTTACAAGAATACTGAAAGGATCTAACCTTTGAGCTTAAAGTTACTTGGAACAGGGAGACCATATTACAATTAACATAATGCTCCCGTGCAATTCCGCAGCGTGCTCCCCGCCGCGCCTTAAGAACGACGGCTGCCCTGGCTTCTGAAATGATATATTAGTCTGGATGAAAAATTCAATTGTAAGTGTTGTACGTAATGTTCTATAATTTGGGTTTATACTACCGTAATAAGAACCGTTTTCCTCGTACTAATAAATAAAAACGACATCTTCAAAATTTGTAAGCATTTATATCTCCCACTACACACAAAAGATGAGCCCATCTCATAAATTCATAATTTCTTTTGGGGAAACTATAGTTTAGTTTAAAGCAAACGGACTTTTTCATTTTATTTCTCCATAAAATGCATTGTTTTTATGTAACGATATAATAAAAAATAAGTTTACAGATTGTAAAGTTCACGTTTAGAGGACAAAGTTCTAGGTCAGAGACTTTTTTGCAGAATTTTTAATTTGGCTTTTTTTGTCCAGCAAATTTAAAGAGTCCTCGTGGTAATTATTGATGCAAAGGGGCATAAAACGATTCACAGAGGTATGTCGCAGCGCCATAAAGCACTTTTGAAATATGAGTACAGCAAAATACAAGAATGGGTAGTGGCCCGCTAAGAGAAATTTCGCTTTAGCGAAATATATTGTTCTGCTCTAGAATAGATATCAGCAAATTCTTAATTTACGGCATCATTAAATAATGTACAATTACAGGGATGCTTTTTTGCCATTTGGTGGCTCATCTCGGGGTGAATATTGCACTTAAAAAGGGAATAAAACTGAGAAGGAGAAATGATGAGGGAAAATGACATGTTGACTTCTCATCTGAGCTCGAGCTCTCAAGTTGCCAGCCCAGAATGGGAACTTGTTCTTTTTTTCCACCTTGCTCATCTCTGCTCCCCGAAATTATTGGTTTAAAACAAGAATGCTGAAAAGTAATGAAGTTCCAATAGATCCTAAAAAGGAATTCTCTTTTTTTTATTATGATGAACAAATGTACGCTCCGATGAGAAGAGAGAAAGAAAGCGTGTAATAACAGCTCATAACTTTAACAATTTCTTTTGAGCTGTGTTGTTGTGATCCAAAGTCCCATTTTTTTTCAGCCAGAGCCAGCCCTGTAAAAAAAATGGAAAGAGGGAAGAAAAAAAGTAGGCAACTCTGACCATTTTCGTTTTTCTCAATATGTACTTCTCCTGTCCTGCTGTATTTGTCTGCTTGACAGTGAATATATACTAAATAATATTTTATTCTTTGTAAATTTCTCTCTCCTTAAAGTATCAATAGGCAGTTATCTGATATCTACTGACAAAACTCTTAAGCTTCACCTCTCCAACGTTTTTCTTCTTAAATATGCCCAGAAATTATTACTCCTTTTTTCTATCTCGTACCTGTGAGCTCATTCTTATCCATGGAAAAATATAAATTGGTTTTTATTTCAAAATGAAAATTGATTTTTTTTTCAAGTCCACTTTCTCAACACAAAGAGCAAAAATCCTTTTACGAGTACGTACTCTGGTTTAGGCACTTTTCCGGGGGAATCTGATACAAAACCGCTTCCCTCACGTATAGCCAATAAGTAATGCATTTATGTTAATTACAAAAAGTCACAACAGTTCTCGATCACTCTCCTCCATCACTCTTCATTACTCACATCAATAATTTTTTTTAGTATGTTATATAGCTAGGGGCAAAATTATCCATTAAAAATCCTTTGGAAAAGATTTTTCCTCCTCACGGGCAGTATCTTACCGTTGCGGTATAACGTAAATGCTCTCTATTTTCGAGGAGCTGCTCCCAGCCTTAGACCATCAATAAGATACAGTTTGTCCTCTTCTTTTGTTGACCTGACACACTGCCCATTCATCTCTTTTAGATATTTAGGTCAATGAAAGATGCTCCGAAATTATGCTAATAACAGCTGTTTCAAAATATATGGCACGTCTCAGTTTCCATTGTGGAAGAGCCATCTAAAAAAAATCTTTCAGTCAACTCGTGCGGAGAGAACTCGGAGCCGTGTGTAATACTAGGATGTCCTGTGCGCTCCCCACCCTCCACATACAAAAGCGTTTTGTTGACACACCCTTTTTATGCAATATTTATTTCTCTAATCCAGCAAAAATTCCTTTTTGTTGCTAGTAGATTACGCGTGTTTTGTTCATGTTCGTAAAATCAAAGACATAAGAACATCCAAAAAAATAATAATAAGTTGGGTTCTCACAGTCTCAGCACAACAGTCAACATCCCAGTCCCAGTTCGCACTTTTCTGTTTGTTCCTTTTTTCAAAGATCAACGACTTTTTGACTTATTGTAAACAGAAATAGCATTCTAGCACAGATTATTTTAGCCTCTGTTTACCTAACTGCTATTTATCCGCGTGATTAAGCAACTGCTTCTTTTTAGTACTCCGACAAAAATACAAAAAATAAAGTTGGGATAGATTTTTTTAAATTTTTTCTTTGTCCGCGTTCTCACCTGAATGCGACATGGATAGTCAACCTGTCTGAAAGCACAACAATGAAAAATATTGTCACATACTCGGAGTACATAAATCACCTGCGTTGCTGCCCCAGCAGAACTCTTTTGTTCTTGTTCCAGTGCTCATCATTATCATATCAGCATCGCCATCGCCATATCGCAGCTCTCGCAGTTTGGTTTGCTCTACCTACAAGCAGAGCAGGAGTGCGCGGATAGTTCAACCCTTTTCAAGTCGTTTCTTTTGTGGATGTTCCTTCCCTATTATAAGCATTCATTACCACATTAAACCATGAGAGACCTTGCCTTTGACTTTCAAAGCATCCCAACAGACAAAAATAATAGTGGCTTTTGTGCCACTTTAAAAATCGCAATTTACGTATTTTTAAACACAGATTTTGGCTGCTCGGAGTCGCTTCCGCGTTCGCCGTTCGCTACATTTTATTGCACCTTGCAACAGCTACAACGACGAAATAAAAACGCGAGGGGATACATTTTGCACCACTCCACAAAAATGCTTTATGCCATCCTGTTCTTTCATCCCTTTTTGACTAATTCAGAATTCAGCTAACTATATTTTACTAGTTTATTAGTGCAGCTACTAGCAGGGAGCTAATAACTGTTGCACTCTGCTACTATACGAGGCAGATGTGCTGCCCCACACAATTATTATCACTTTATTAGTTTGGAGTTGTAGCTTTCGCTTCACTTTTCCATTGTGTATGGATGTGAAGGGATGAAGCTGAAAACTTGTGTTTTTGTGTTTTGCGGAGTTTTTAGATGGCTAATAAAAATCAGTACAATGCAGAGTAAATGGATTTGTAATGGGTATCTTTGGCTGTTTCATCAACGACCAAGGTCATTATTAAAGGCTGGTGTAGAATTTTTTTTTAGAATGTATGAGCAAAAATATAGCAATAATGAGGATGATAAGTCTTCCTCTCTCACTGTCAGTTTGAAAAAAAGGAGCAACAATGAAAAAAAAAACGAAAAATGCGTTCCGCGTGTCACTCTTTATGTACAAATTTGTTCATCTTGTTTTCCTGTTTCAGATGTGGCAAGATATAGAAAGGATGATTATGGCCACCGATGGTGTCACAGGTAGCGGGGTGGCTATTGCCGTCAAAGCTGAATGCCCAACGGATCACGAAAGAAATTCAAATGACAACAGTTCAAGCTGTGATAGAAATAATGGAAATCGCGCTACCATCATCAGCTCTCAGCACAGTGTGCACGACACCAAAAACAATGACGACCACTTGTCCGTATCGCATCCCCCCAGTACTGAAAAGTCCTTTATGAAGTTGGAGCTTCTTGACTCCGTAAGCAAAAAAAATATATTTATTTTTTATTATTTTTTTACCA
Organism: Acrocyrtus sp. NNG-2020; assembly: GCA_027744115.1. Lineage (NCBI taxonomy): Eukaryota > Metazoa > Arthropoda > Collembola > Entomobryomorpha > Entomobryidae > Acrocyrtus > Acrocyrtus sp. NNG-2020. The sequence goes on from JAHZND010002104.1 coordinate 30,179, forward strand.
CTCTCCATTTCCATACAGATTAAATAATGGAAATCGATGATCACACGATAAAAATTGTCATGTAGACGATCACAAGATACTGATATGAATTATTTCAGTTATCCTTCCACCGTCACTCATTTCAAATAAATAAAATGGTTTTAGTTTCGCTACGGTCCAGTTCACACAAGGCAGCTCACGCATAACCTTCTGTTGCGAACGCTCGAAATTACTTAACTAAACCATATTTTTTCGCTTTTCTTTAATTACCTCTTGAAAATGGGCAGCAATCAGAAGGCAATGTGCTCATGTCATTTTCATTATCGTGAAATGTAAATAGCACACTAGACATCTCCCATCATTCATTCCACTTTGGGATTGCCTAACAGCTCAAAAAAAAGATAAAAACTCATCAAGTGTGCATATAAAAATATGCTGAAGGGAATGTACTAATTTCTCCCAGCCATAGATTTTTTTTTTAAATTAGAGATTGACAGCCTGACTGACAAAGTGGCTCCAATCGGCTGTACTAGTTGAGGTGTCGAGTCGCCTCGTCCTGTCACTCTGGACAATGAAATGACTTCTTCTTTGTTGAGGAACTTGCGTGCTGCATAACACAAGAAAAACAAGTTACGCAACGAAAGTGAGCTTGATTGGATTCTTCGAGCTCACTTTCTTCGGCTCGTCACAAACTCTGGCATTTCAAAGTGCGAAAATATGCTCTGAAAATAGTTCAAACTGCGTAGGTGCGCACTATATTGTGCCTTTTCATCGCTGATATAGCTGCGTGAAGTAAAAAATGTGGAAGGAATGCAGAGAAAGAGATTCATAATTTTTTTCTCATGAGTCCATCTGAGCAGGAATGTTGAGGCTTTTAGTTCCGCACTACATGATTTTATTTTATTGTGCGTATCCTCGATGATTGTCGAAGTTGTGCGGAGCTCCTGCTATTAAAATGATGTAAACGATTTTTGAATGCATATTTGTGTGAGCACAATAAAAAAGGAGAGCTAACAGGGGAAAACTTTGTTTGGAAATTTTTTTAGGAGGGCTACTCTACCCAAGAGCCGACCTTCATTGGGTTCAGCCATTTACAGGCGGAAGACTCAGCCGGAGTGTTTGGGATTGATAGCATTTTGAGCCCAACTGAAACCGTGTCTGGTGGTAGTGGAGGGTCAGGTGAGGATCAACAGGTTCCCAGCAGCAGCCCCTTATATAATTTATCGCCCCAGCATCACCACCACAACCTGGCAAATCAGCACAGTCCGGACTCCGTCCATCACCACCATCATCAACTTGCCCATGCACCACTTCACAGTCTCACAGTTTCCCAACAGGAATCAGAGTTCCCAGCATACTACCAGAGCAGTGC
>JAHZND010002105.1:0-12098 GCA_027744115.1 Acrocyrtus sp. NNG-2020
GTATAAGTGTCTACTGTTTTCTACAAAATTTTTATGATGTGGCATAAATTAATTTCGTATTTAGTATGCAACATTAACATGCAACATTAATAAATAAAGAATTTCAAATGTCAAAATTTCAAAGTGAGTAAATCGAAAATACTCTCTGATATTCTGTAGCGAAGAATAAGGATGGGCATTGGGCATCAAACTGGCTATGTACTAATTAACAACAGTTATCTAAAGTGAACATGTTCCCTCGCCTTACACTCATATTAGGGATACTACTGTCACTATGTGTCATTTCAACGACCAAATTTTAAAAAGAATAGTTTACAACGTTAATTATATTATAGGTTTGATTAAGATGTATAGTATTTATCTGCACATACGAATATATGTAAATATGTATTAGTAAGATAAGAAGGTAACCCAGTAGGTAATGTGTACTAAATTTTATGAGTTTTAGAATTCAAGAAGTGTATAGGTTCTTAAACATTGCTGCTTAAATCCATAAATAAATGGTATTGGTAAATAAGCTAGTAAAAGGCCACTTTCAAAAAAATTCCGGAAATGTCAGACTTTAAAATTGAAAATGAAAAAAAAATTGTTCCTTATTCAGTCAGTGTTCAGCTAGTAGAGTAGATCATTTCATATAACAAAAGCGAACACTAACTTGCGAGGTGCACCACAGCTTCTCGCAACACCCCAAAAGAACAAATCAACACCGCGAAGCACATTGAACTTGAGTTGGACTAGGCAAAGAACAAAATGCACTGATTGTTAGCCTAAGCTTTTAGCTAGGAAAGAACGAAGAAAGCACACAAGTGCTTGAATTATGACGCAAGTGCTTTGTTTTGTATGTACTGCACATCTAAACAGTATCATGCAACTACAGTAAATTAGATGACAATTAAAGACTTTAATTGTTAGATCAGCAGAAACGTTTTGGAAATGTTTCAGAGGTAGCAGCACAACAACTGTACGTGTAGGGTTAGGGTACAGCCGGAGTGCAAAGTGAAAGTGAGACAATTTATGAGGTGAACATTCACATTCAGTCAACTTTTACTGACGTGAGAGTAGTTTACAAGGTATATAAGGGGACGCAGTGGCAATCTTATTTTATTTGAGCCTTCGACATCTAAATCAATTCTATTAATTTGAAGCGGATATTGTTGTATATTATTGCCATTGTATATGTATGTAGTGCAATTAGTTTATCCTGGCCGGCATCGGAGGACTGGACCATTCTTCACCACTTCACTTCCGGTAACAGTTGACAAGATGTACAAAATGTTTCGCCATGTCAGGAGGAAAGGACCGTCACTGGTATCTTATAGGAACTTTCTAACGACAAGCGCTAACAAAAGCAATTTCCGGGAAAAGGAGACTACCATAAATTTTTCGGATGGGTAGGTTTGGTCTTTTTTCGTACGTTTCAGTTGTAGTGTGCGACAGTTATAGTAAACCACTAAACCAGTTCCCCATCATCTGCTCACTACTCTGATTACTGATTACGATAACAACTTACGGCTGAGTTAGCTTTCAATTACTGTAATTTCATTTCGTTTGTGTTATTGTTACAGAAAATGTATGAAAATCAGAAGTGGGAAACTTGCAAAAATGGCGGACGGATGTGCTGTTGCTACCTTGGGAGATACATCTGTGATGGTCACCGCCGTTGGGAAAACCAAGTCACACCCTTCTCCGGCGTCATTTGTGCCGCTCACTGTTGATTATCGAGAGAAAGCATCCGCTGCTGGACGCATACCAACTAATTTTCTTCGTCGGGAGCTAGGATTCACCGATCGAGAAATTTTGACGAGCAGACTGATTGATAGGTCTATTAGACCCCTGTTTCCAGAAGGATATAATTGGGACACACAGTTAATGTGTAATCTTTTAGCTGTTGATGGAGTTCAAGATCCAGATATAATTAGCATCAATGCTGCATCTGCGGCTCTTAGTTTATCAGATATACCGTGGAATGGACCGGTTGGTGCTGTTAGGGTTGGAATGATTGATAATGAACTGATAATTAATCCGAACCGTCGTGAGATGACCCAAAGCATGTTAAATATGGTAGTAGTTGCCACCGGAATGAACCTTGTCATAATGTTAGATGCTACTGCTGACAGTGTTCTTCAGCCAGAGTTTTTAAAAGCCATTAAAGTAGGCGTTAGAGAGTGTCAGGTAGTCGTAAACGAAATAACTAGACTGAGGAAAGAGGAAGGAAAGCCAAAGAGGGAAATTGAGGAAAAGGCAAAGTTCGTTATTCCAGACGATATACTTGATGCAGCTAGAAGCTTAGGCGAAGTTCGCATCAGGGACATTTTTTCGGATTTTACATTAGATAAAATGACTAGAGATTTGCAAGTGACAGAAGTCAGAAAGGACGTAGCAGATAAACTGAAGGAGAGCTTTACTGAAGCAGAAAGTAGTGTTATAGGAGAAGCAATTAATAAAGTAGTGAAATCTGTGTTCCGAAATCTTATATTAGAAACTAAAGTCAGATGTGACGGGCGCTCCACAACACGTAAAAGTAGTTAATACAAATTTTATGATTCTTCCATTATTTGAGTATCAGTGCTAATTTTATTACTAATCACTGAACTCTTTAACATTTCAGATTTTACACCCCAGCGCATTAGGTTTAGAAATAGGCCAGGAAATACCAGTGAAATATTTCGGTCGTGATCCAGTAAGCGGTGCGATGCGTCTATCAAGAAAAGTCCTCCTAAGTACCGTCTCTTCAGCAATACAAAATCTTAACAGTAGTAATGGTAGTTCAGAGTCATTAGGTAGTGGTAGTAGTAATAGTAGTTAGGTTAGTAATAAATTCAGACTGTATGTAGTTAAAAAATAAATAGCATATTTTTACTTATTTTATGTAGTTCAATCAGTTAAAAAGCATTTCATCATTTATGGAATGAGAACGATGAAGAATAAATACGAACTTCAATTTCAACCACTTTTATCATACAATATTAAACGCTTTATTGTCGGATATCAGACCCATGATAAGCACAACGTCAGGGAGTATACTCATTTTTTTCTTTTTGTAATTAAACATGGCGTAAAAAATTCTCTGTTCTGCGAAATAATTAATAACATAAAAGATGTTTTACAGACATAGACAAGTTTCTTACAATTACATTTAAAACTGAATTATTGCGTCCCAAGTAAAAATAAAAAATAGTTTTGCTATCGCTTCTTTCTTTTGCTCACTGTGTAGCTGCTATGACATGCTAAAAATACAATGATGGTTTCGTAAATGGTATAGGTATATCTCTACCAGAACAAGTAGAAATTAAGGTCCCTGACACGATAATAATACAATTTCCATTTGAAACTAAATCCTCTCCTGCAAACTGTGATACGATTTACAGATACTAAATTTAAAGCATGGTAGATGCATTGATTGCCATTAAACTTACTCCCTAATACAGTATAATCAATACGATATGGCGGATTTCACTGTGATGATATTGATATACTCTACTTGTAATATTACACATTCATATTGCTGAGGTTGAGGTTACTTTGTAACTATCATAGGTATTTCTATTAGATCTCTATGTGTAACGCTAAAATCAGCATAATAAAATTGTACGGTCCAACGAAAGAACTGAAAAACTAAAGTAGTAAATCTGTTCTGTTTGAACTTGTAATGCAAACGTGCGTCAAAAATTAAGCTAACTTCAAAACTTCCGACTTAATAATACATGGCACTTTTTGTTGAAAGTTAGTAATATCAGAAAAGACATGACATGAATATACGTTCCTGAAATGACGCTCTCCTCGCTCTCAAAAATCCCAAAAGCGGTTATGCATGAGAGCCTATAAATTATTAGTTCGAGTAATGCAGCCTGCGACGCAACTCTAAAGCTAAAGCTCGGAAAATTAAATTCAAATGTTACCTGAAAAACAATACGACTACTTCGTGTAATCTCAAAAAATGGCGACAAACTAACTAGTCAATAATAATTATGGCTTTTCTTCTCTGGACGTCTGTTTTCATTTCTACACAATTTGCTTCGACTATTCCAAATTAATTATATAATTACTTGTTAATTACTTTACATCAATATCATCTATTTTTGCACCTGTGCTGACTACACATACAATGGTAATTAGGTATAGGTAATATGTATATAAAGTGTAGGTGTATCCAAAAAAACTTGATACATAGAGCTTTTCTTCTAATTTTCTACTTATACACACGTATAAAAACTGTCACATTAAGTACGATATATGCAATACGTACGTAAAAAATTTACAGTTTCAGTATACATAAAAAGTAGTACGTATATACATACAGAAAACTCAAGTTTCTTTTTTTATTTTCAAAAATTTCGTGTCTCTGAAATAGCTTCGATAGGTTTCCTTCATGATACGTTTTTTAAAAAATATTCTACGATAGAAAGTTGCGATTCTCTTTTCTATGATTAGAAGACCTTTCCCCTAGTCATGAGTTTAGTCCGAGGTCTTCTTTTAGCCATTGAGGAACCGGTTGATCAAGTTTCCGTAAAAGTTTCACTAACGCACTATTGTGAGTTGTGTAGTAGACCTTGATAAAGAAATAATTAATTAGTACTAATGGCGAGCAAAAAAAGTGTGCTAAATATTGACTATTTTAAGCAGTGTGCCTGAGAACTTACTTGCAAATATTTAAAGGACTTTGTATCCATCGGTGGATACTGTCTGCCTTTACTTCTTCCCAAGCACTTATTTTTATTCTGGCTGATAACTTGGCAATAGAACCCCTTATTCTTATCATACCTGTAACGCACATCATTAATTTTTCATGGCGGTTAGTGACATTAGAGAAACACATTTTTTCAGTATCACGTATCCCCTCCATTAAAAATCTTTCAAAGCCATTAACGAACCTCAGTCTTGAAGAGTAATCAAAGATGGGATCGATCTGAAGAAACTGCTGTAGTCTGTACATAATAGAGACAGGGCCGTTTCTCAGCTCATCTCCATCGAGGATCAATAACTGCTGTGGAGAATAGTAGCTGAGCCATCGTTCTAAATGCTGTGCGTATCTTCCCGGATTTAGGCATCTGCAGGAGCAAGGTACAGAAAAATTAAATCAGAATGATACAAGACAAGCAAACACGGAACACGGAGAGAGGGGAAATCAAGATAATAGATTTTCCCCTTAACAGCAAGTGTCCATGTCACCTAAAAATGCTACCATATATTAACTTGATGAGAATGAGACTCTCATACCGATTTCGTAAATCTCGAAGATTGCGAGGAGACGTTGTGGAAGCGGTGAGCACTTCGTAGAAGGTATAATTGACTGCTACCGGGTCGTTATGTGCCCTCATGTGTTGGTACCAACTGTAGGCTCGTTTCGCTGGCGAAATCAATATTGTAACCTGCAAAGGGATGATGATGGTACACTTTATCACAAAGGGCTCTTATTTTTACTTTCCTCCTGTCACGGTCAATTTTTAATAAAATGTGAAATGAACCTACAATTTTTGCTCGAGGAAGCAAGGCATGTGCTCTCCGCGGAACCATGTCGTTGTCAAAGTATGTGGCACTCTTCTCAAAGAGAATCGCTTTCTTCACCGGTTCTATCACATTATTATTACTTGTCACATTTCCTCCCGTCCCATTCTCAGGCATGAAGAATTTCATATACCTGCGGAAGAAATCAGACACCAAGAATAAGTCTCAAAAAGCAATAAGGAAGGGAGTGGAGTTTCCTTCAAGAAGAAAAACTGATACGAAATGAGCAGTTCTCTCTCCTGCTATTCCAACACCATCATAAATTGCGGGAAACTGCTATTGCTATCATATTGAAATACTAGCAATTTCAAATGAAAAATGGCAGTTTAACCGCTAATATCTAACATTCATCAAGTAAGAACAGGTTTCATATAAAGCTAAAAACCTTCCACGGAGATTGCGAGTTGCGACGGAGAGAGCCCATAAAAATATTTCTCTTTCTCTCTCTTTGCATGATGAACGTTCGCATTATAATGAAGGTTGGGCCAACTGGAGTCAGTAATGGGAAGACAAAAGGGATACTTTACCGAAATGTGGAAAGAATGAACTAAAAGTTTTCATATATGCATAAAGGAGAGCACTCCCATGACCATAACTTACCAGTCTAGCCCTCGGTAATAATTCTTCCCATTGAAAAACTGAACCTCTTCAAAGGTCTCCGGACTTGGCTTATTGCTACTAATGGTGGGGTGCATGGTTAGGAATGTATACAAAGCTGTGGTACCCGTTTTTTGGGGACCGATAACTAAAAATTGTGGTAAGCTGTCGCAAGTTTTATTGGCAGCCCATATCTTCCTATGTCTCGGATCGTCGCACGGGTTCTAAAAGAGAAAGGAAAACAGAGAAAGTTAAAGTAGTGCACATTACATTTACTTTTTCTTCTCCATATCACGTTCGTTCATACAGCCCTGTATTAGATACTCAAGCGCTAATGTATATTCGTAATATTTTTATCGAAAAAAAATAAAAGCGACAAGGAATACTTACTCCCCAAATGGGATCTAATTCGTCCGGGTGCATTTTGAAATATTTCTCGGCGAGAAGGACAGGCGGCAACGTGACCATCTGAAGATTGGTCCAACACTGCACATACTTTATGACCGACTCAAAAGTGTACAGACCCAGTCTATCGTTCCCGTAGTTGGACATGTGTGTCATGAACACATTGATCTGAAAATATTTATTACACAACAATATCAACAACAATTTCATACATTTTTATTCCCCTTTTATTTTCATTTTTTACGGACTCGCCACTCTTCCAAACTCTCCTTTATTGATAACCGACCGGAAGGAAAAGAGAGAGAGAGAGGAGAAAGTATGAGATATTGTTTGCATCTCGTTGTTGATGTCTCTATCCATCCCATTCATAAGAAATAATAAAAAGGAACTACACTTTCTCATAAACTTTTCTGAAGAAAAACCGACATTGCCAAACTAGAAAAAAGGGTTTAGCTTTTTTATCGCTGTATATCCCATATATTGAACTTATATCCACGCTCACTTACACACATATGTACATGTGTCATTCATGATAGGACACAATGCACGTACTTGAGTACACATGCAACTAACGCCATCAGGTACAGAAATCCATAATACGTGAAAGGAAATGCTCTCAAATTGTGTATAAAATAGGTTTTCTCCGTCTATCTGATATCGTCATTCGTTTTACAGCAGCCCACCCAGCTAAAGAGAAGAAAGCCCAGATGGTGAAACCATCAAGAAATAAGGAGGAGAGGAGAAAAAACGGTCACAAACCTTGTCCTCTCTCTCTTCCCTTCAGTGCAGAGTTGAGCAATACAGGAAATACTTCTGCTTTTTTTAAAAAAATAAGAGTACACAGAGAAAGAAGGGGCAATCCTGCTACTTCTAACGGCAATAAAAGATTATGATTATTGTTTACTTTAGGGACACACTATATTATGAGATTTTTCTTAAGAGAGTGTATAAGGAGAGGAGAGCTCTGTGCATCCACATGAAATCCCATTTTCAAAGATTTCATGTCCTCGTTCATACACATTCTAATAGGAGCATTACAAGAGGAGCGTTCCTTATATGGGCATATTGCCGACAACTATCATCCTGTTTTAAAGGTAATTGGACTTCTTCCTACATTGAGTTTTCTGCTCTGAGCCTATATACGGAGAAAGTGGGATGGTGCTGCCATACGTGATTGCAAGGATGCCAAAAACTGAAAAGGGGAAAGGCTTGTTCCAATAAAAGTTGGAAATGTGAATGTGATTCACATTTTTCTATGATGTTATCATCTGCAATCTAAAAAGTTCAAATAAAATGATTTTTTTTCCTGCTCTCCCTTGAAATATATAAATGTGTATGATGAAGCTTAGCAAAAAAAAATCAAAAGAGGACAAATATATGTTCCTTAGTATTCGCTTTGTTGAATAGAAATATATAAAAAATTGTAAAATTTTGGCAGCTTGGATGGCGCTAAACGGCTCCACTCTTAAGCTTGTACACAAATGCCAGGCAGTTTTCATTATCCTCAGACTCATATCTTACGACTTTAAGAAAAGAAAGGCTTCTTCTATTTAGAGGCCCAATAAAAATATTTATTTTAAAAGGGCTTCCTTGAAAAACTCCTTTTCGTATATTTTCCCCATTATTGGAAAGGGAAAATGCAATAAGAGGAAAGTCACCAAATGATTGAGTTGAAAAAAAAACTTATTGGATTTCAAAAGACTTGTAGCGCGACTACTATTACCATTATCAATAAAAAACTGTTCCAGATACATCATTTACTTTCCTTGACAAGAATGAAAGTTGACTAAATTACATTTACTCAATATTATTCTCTCTCTCTTCTCCCTCCAAAATGAAAAACTCTCTTTTCAGGTCTTCGAAACCAACTTCTGAAAAAATCGGGAATGTGACAGAGAGTTTGTTCGAATGACAGGGAAATATCTCTTCCAATACGTTCCATAAAAGAACAACACGAGAGGGGGAAAGTGCTCCACTAGAAAAAAAGGTGATACTTACAGTATTGAATATAATTGTTTGAAATAGTTCTCCTCCCCAAATGCTCTCATCTAGTTTTGACTGGCCTCCGGGGTATCGATCAATGAATATCGTGTGAGTGAACAGTCCGCATGTTTGGCGAGGAAGTACCTAGAGGAAACGAAAAAAAGCAGAGTTTTGTAGATTAATAATTTTCAGAAAGATCAGCAAAAGTAGTGAACCGAGAAAAACTTTCTGTAGGACATTTTTTAATGATCCGTCCATGTAGCGAGCAAAAAAAGCAATAACATGCTGATAAAGAGCGTATTTTGTTTCAATCAGCTTCAGAATGAAATTCTTCCCAGCTAAACTTTTTTTCTTGTAATTCTCACTCTGGAAAAGGGAAGAAAAATCCAACCTAGCTTTTTTCACTCCATAGACCCATATACTTTTAAACTCATTTCCTGTTGTAAAAAGTGGATTTGGAACAAAGCCCGAAACGATGCACATCCACATCCACATGAAAGATATACGGTGTAACAAAAGCATACCATATTGATTTTTAAAGCAGATTCCATTCCACATTTTTTTTCGCTTATGAGAAAGACAAGATGAAGGCTTTCACTTTACGACACGCTCTATACCCACTCACCAAATTCCCATATAGATTCCTCCACTCCGTAGAATCAAAAAGTATATATTTTGCCAATATTGCCCCTAGCACAAAATAAAAGATGGAGAGAGAAAAGGACGATGAGGATATTACACCAGCGGAAAACCTACTTACTTCACTTCACATCCCCCTTCAACATAAAAAATACGAGAGAGCGCCATGACTTTCATGTATTACATAAGATATGTCCGTCTCAGTGTGTAATCCAAAAAAAGGGAAAACGAAAACGAAGAAGATTATTTTTTTTTCAATCTCTCTATTTTTACATTATAAATATGTACGCTAGAAAAAGAATCGAATACAATAGCAGTTTGTTTTCTCCATACAATAAAATACAAGTATATGAGAGAATATTACAAGAAAATAAATTTTCTCTCCCTTCTATACATGCATGCAACAACGGAGAGGCGAAGTGCAGAAAAAATAGTAATAAAAACGCATGAAAGAACGAACAAAACTATTTTCTTGTTCCCCGTTCCAAGTTTGATTTTCATGTTGCAGCCGCTCCCATTTCTTCCTCATGTTGACTGATGACGAGAGGATAATAGCGAAGTAAGTTGTATTTATGCATTACTTATGTCTAGTACATCTTTTCCAGCAGTGTGCAGAGATAGAAGGTGCCTTTTATTATATACAGTCTCATGATCACATTAATGGAAAGTCTGGAAAGGAGGATGGATGGAACAACAGGCAACGACGAAGGGAGAAAAGAAGAAAAAAAAACTTTTTTTTCGTTTTGGCCTTACCATAACTCCTCTGTGAATAAATGCCCTTCGGAGACGAGCTGGTCTGAGGTGAGGGTACTCTTCTGTACTCGTCACAAAGGAGGATGGATGGAACAACAGGCAACGACGAAGGGAGAGAAGAAAAAAAACTTTTTTTTCTCGTTTTGGCCTTACCATAACTCCTCTGTGAATAAATGCCCTTCGGAGACGAGCTGGTCTGAGGTGAGGGTACTCTTCTGTACTCGTCACTTTCACATTCCATACTTTCTTCCAAGCGTCATACAAAGGCTCATGAACAGGGTAGACTCCAGAGTGATGTGGGGAGACTGAGTAACCTGAGTCAACTGGTATTCCATGCTCCTACACACAGAATATGTAATTGATTTTTCTTCCTTTTTTCTCTCTGAGAGAGAAAAAAAATGTTTGCGAGGAGAGAGGACATGACTCAACATGTGTGCTTATTTTCAATATCGCCTGTTTGAAGAAGTGAAATTGTATGTGGTGATTGGTGATATGTGTCATGTCCCCTTTCCAGAGAGTGCAAACGTGCTTATAAAAGTAGCGCTATTTGCTACACTTGCCTTTGCGAAATCCTTATTCTTCGTCATATCCACGATGAGTTGTGAAGTGTTGGAGTACAAATGTGGCTGTATATGCGCCCACATGTGTGGAAACCACATAAATTTATCACTATTCCCTGCAAAGAGAAAAATAGGGCGAGTAAACACACAATAATTCTCCTTTCCTGTATCGGTCCAGATGAGAAATTTATGAGGAAGTGAAAAGCTAAAAAAACTACAAATGTGCTGCCACTTCTCTTTACCAAGTAGTAAATCATCTCCAGCGTTTTCTTCCTCATCTCCGTAATGAAAGTACTTCCCGGAGAAGCCTAAATTAAATCGGAAGCCTGGAACAAGTCTTCTCAGCCTTTCTTGGGTATCCAGAATGGCCTAGGAAGGAAACAAAAGGAAATCACGTTTATAAAGGGAAAGGAAGGANTAAATTAAATCGGAAGCCTGGAACAAGTCTTCTCAGCCTTTCTTGGGTATCCAGAATGGCCTAGGAAGGAAACAAAAGGAAATCACGTTTATAAAGGGAAAGGAAGGAGAGGCGCGAGATGAATTTTACTTGCCTAATAAAGTTATGCAGAGAGGTGCATAAGCATGACGAGCATAGATTAAATTTCAAGACTTAAAACCCAACACAAAATATATTCATGAGAAAGGTAAAGTGAAATAAGATAGAGGAAATAAGTAATTATCAGAAGATATATTGCTGCACGTAGCAAGGGACATTAAACTCGTTATTCGGTAATATACTGCGTATATGAATATATTTTTTTTACCTCCACATCACTACTTTTTAATCTTGTGCCTTTCTCCCCAACAAAAATGTCATCTATATCAATGAGAAGGTATCTCTTGAGGCTGATACTCAGCCGACCTCGGCTCAGGTACGACACGGCATCCAGGAAAAGTAATTTGTTAAGCCAAAATTTTAGACCGGCTCCAAAAAGGACGCGTCGGATCCCATCCTCCTCGCCTTTATCCTGAAAGTGAAAGAATATAATACAAGTCATTTTACACGGCTCTATTCTTCCATAGTGTAATTGCGTTCTTTCGGCTGCGACAGCACAAAAAACTTTTCGTACTGGATACGATTTTTATTTAAGGGCTAAAAATATCACAAAAACGCTCTGAAAGACAATACATCCTACTGGGAAGCGCTCCAAATTATGATACTTTGCAAAACTTTTTATTGTGAGAGTGCAACCTAAACCCTAAGGACATGCCTTTTGACCTCATTGCCCTTTAATCTTACGTCATTTAACCTATTAGATTCCCATTTCGCCTTGTTCATAAAAAAACTTGCAGTGCTCTATCTAGATAGTCCCTCCATTCTTGATTCTTTACAGCTAGCAAAGCCCACACTGACAAGTACACTCTCCTAAATATTATATGGCACTTTGCATCGTAAAACTTGCTTGGCTTTTTCTTCTATTCCCAAATCGACATGCTAATATCCTTATTACAGAAATTGCATCTGGTTCTGGTACATAATCAAATCAATATTTATCCCTGCCTACCCACTAAAACGACAAGGAGAAGCTGCGGAGTCTGATCCCCTCCTTAACCCTAGCTATTCATCAATATCATAAAGCCCAATACATAAGTTTTAACCGAGGGCACATAATTATCTAGGGACAGTCTTTTTTTCCTTCCCAGCTCCAAAATAAA
>JAHZND010002106.1:0-12007 GCA_027744115.1 Acrocyrtus sp. NNG-2020
AATAAATGAGCCTGTCTCACTCGCCTCATTTATTACGAGCTCTTTGTTCCTTTTCTACTTTTTTACTGCGAATTTACAGCCGCTGGCTTATGGCTTACTTTTTATTGAAATCAAACTGCCGGCATAAAATACAAAACGACTTAATTCAATTTAGCTTTAATTGATTCGCGCTCAGCACTAATAAAAGTCACACTTTGGAAGTCCTGCTGTTTACCATCATACTGTAAATTCCGTAAAACAAAAACGTGCAAATTAAAATAGTCACTGCAATCATCATTGAAGAGCGGTTTTCACTCCTCAGCTTTTTCAGATTTTCCTCTTGCGTCTTCACAATATTTTTCATTTGTTGAACGTCCTTTTCCATTGTCTCCCTGAAAATTACAAGAGAGCGCAACCGAAACAAATAATAAAATGTCTGATTAAAAAAGCCAGTTCACTTCTTCATAAAGCAAAACAGTTTCATTTTATTTACCGCTCTTCCATTGTCATTGGCCGAAACTGCAAATTCCTCTCTAACGTTTCTATCCTGTGCATCAAGCTCTTCAGCTCATTTTCAGTCTGATCAATCTACAAAAAAATTAAGCAAAATAATAATTTCGCATTCTTAGCTTTCCTATAAATTCCACTTTTTCCCCCTCAAATACCTTCCTCATGACAGAACTTCCGTCTCCAATGTCGTCGTAATTTGCAGTCACCATTTTAAATCAAATAAATCTCTGTCACTGTTGGCACATGAATTATTCCTTTAATCTCTCAACTGCCCTCCTTTCTGAAAACAATAGAAAAACCACAAATTTTATTTCTTGCATGAACCATATAATTACTCTGCTCCAATAGACTCGTTTTTTTGATCCCATCGAAAAAAAAATGATCTTGGCATCACAGAATACATTTTGCAATTTTCTTTACAGCCATAGAATAATAGACAAATCTCGTATTGAATTTGGAGTGCTCACAGTTTCAATTACCATCAACACCATCACACTAATATTTTTTTGCCGGAGAGTCATTCTAGAAAAAAATATCATTGAAGAAAAAGGCAGATTCTCCAAACATAAGTTTATTTTGTGGACCAGGCGCCGCGTGTTAGCTGCAATAAAAAAAACTGCTCTAATATCCGATTTTTAAAACTTCGGAAGGAAGGGGAATATATGATGATGATGATGATGGTATCGTAAACATTGAAAAGACGTGTATTTTATAATACGGGAGCAGAAGAGGAAACAGCCGGACAGGAAAAAAGAAAGTTGTTTAGTGGGCCACAGGCTAAAATAATTGAACTGAAGGAGGGCACGAGGACGTGCAAAATTATAAAACGCTCATTATATCACAGTCATCGTTAGCCAAAATTCTGCGAGCTGCGAGAAAGAAAATAAATCCTATTCCATCTTGAATGTAAAATAAAAGCAGTTTCAAATATTCATATTCTTAGTAAGCAGTGTAGTAGTCCATAGAGAAGCGCATGGCTTTTTTATCCATGTACTACTCCGTAAAAAACGGATATTACATCTTTTTTCTGTTCACCTCTCCTCGTCGCAACCTCTGCAACCTAAATGGATCCAGTTTCAACTGCCAAGTCGAAATTTCTAATTTTAGCCAACATCAAGTCCACATGAAAATGGAGAAGATGAACCGAACACGCTGTTTTCTTATGCGGAGATGTCTACTGAAAAAATACTGAGAACTGCATCAAGCAAAATTTTTACATTTGCTCTTTCCTTTACAAAAAAAATATATATTTTTTTTACAACGGCAAAAACCGAAAAAAGCTTCACTTTTTTCTGCAGCCGAGTGAGAAGAGTCGAGAAAAAAAAGACTATTTTTTTTCTTCAAAAAGTCAATTCCGTAGAAAACGTGCGAGATGTCATTTTCTCACTTTCACTCCTCGAATGCACACAGAACGCATTCATAAAAGGGAAATTTAAATGAGCGGCTGACTTTGTGAAGATAGAAGAGGTGGGGCTCCCCGCATATGTCTCGTTTCGCTTTGGCTTGCGTCCGATTTACTTGCAATGCCATCAACTGCCGGAAAAAAACCGTCATACTCTTATGCTATGATAATATGACATCATACCAGAGACTACGCTTACAAAGATTTGTATCTCGCATTTTGCTTTTGCGGAGCTTTTTTTATTTTGCTCCGAAGCAGAAACGTAGAAAATGTGTCTGCGCATATCTTTCTCATAATATTCCTCCTTATATTTTTTTTCATGTTCCCCTCCTCCTCCTATTTATCTTTGGGGATTAGCCTTTACAAATCCTACGCTTTAGGTTACTAACCACATTACAGGCTACAAGACGTGTTGAGTACAGCGACCGACTCTTATCCGAGCATGATAGGAGGATCATCATGAAAATGATGACGACGCTGATGGTGCTGATGCTTCTCGAGCATTGAAAATTTTTTTTCTTCTTGAAAGTTGCATCAAAATTCGGCAACTGCTCCTGCTCCTCTTTTCTCACTTCTTGGAAACTAATTTTTTTTCTTCTTCTTCATCTCGGCGCTTTGTTGGAAGTGGAAGTGGTCGTCGTCTCGTCGTATATGCAACCCATTTTCAACATTATTTTAGTTGCCACACGACAGTAGCAAGTATCAACTCGAACATCGCATCGCCGACACCACATCACACCAACTCAACTTCTTCTCTTCTTTATTAAGAACTAAAAAAATCTTTCTTCTAAAAAGTTCTACTGCTGTAAATAGACTAGGATCTTATTATATTTTAATTACTTTTGTGTTGGATGTCTTAACGTTGTTTTGTGTTAGTAGTGCGTGGCTATACTTTTTTTTAAAAAAAATTGTATAAAAATTTACCAAATTTTACTCTGAGAAAACATTGAACTTCTTTGAAAAAATTTTTACACGCCTTCTTTTGTGTCTACGTGCCGAAGTTTCCATTCTACGCGAATTGAAGTGTGTTTGACTGCAGAAAGTAGTTAGCACGTAAGTTTTACTAAAGTGAGCGCCGACGCGCTTGGCGCTATACTACTCCCTTGCAGAAGAGATCGAAGAAGAAGAAAGGGAAATCAATCAATCAATGCATATAAAATCGCTTACGCTCTTCATTATGCCGATTCTGTAATAGTGTGAGCAAAACGCAACAAATCCTTTGTAGATCTACTCGTAAACCGACAAGATTGATGGAATGCTCAACTTTCAATGAATAAAATTTTAAAGAGAAGTTTACAGGAGTAGTTTAACATAGAACACGACTTAAAGTTAACCACCCCATAAATCAGATGCTGCGTGAACTAAAGTTCTCAAAAAAACTGTTTAACTTGCTCAATGGAATAATAATGGTGTGAGTGGGGTAATTATAGAAGGTTATCCCATTCATAGTTTAAGACTTGGCTGAGGAGGAATAGGAAGAGTGAGTTTTGCAGAGTGCTACCTTCAAAATTGGTTTAAAGGGTGACAATAGGGATAAAACGGAGTGAGAATGTCGCACGGACCAGGTGGTCCACCGAGATGGCCTCAGGGTAGTTTACCGCCCGGCCATCCGGCACATAGATCACCGTCGCCGTTTAGAGGTCCACCGCCAAGACCGGGATGGGCTTCCCCAATACCGCCGCGTATGATGACGCAGTCGCCGCCCCCATTCCTGATAAGGTTAGTCGATAACTAGGTGGCTACAGCTACATGCTACACCATTTTATCTTTATGAAAATATTCTGAGAAGAAAGTTTAATTTTTGAAATAATAAAAAATAAACAGGCCAATGGTGGGCGGTCATACCAGAGACACTGCATCACCATTTCCCGTGCCTTCCCCAGTGCCATTTGTCCCTCCTCCACCGCGCTGGAGCCCTTCTCCAGTGCCTGGAGGGGCATCCACTCCGATCCCACCTAATTTTAACCATCCACCACCACCTCACCCCCTAATGGCACCCAGACCGTTTTTTAGACCAATCATACCGGTAAGCAAGTATATTTATCTAAGAAATACTTTTTCACCAATAAAATGAAAAGGAATGTCAGAAAAATTTTAATTGCCACTCCCACACCATCCGTTGCTTATAGAGCCCTACCCCACCGCCTCTGCCTCTGCACATGGGTCATTACTCTTCCACTCCAACACCTCCACAGCGCCAGCCAACTCCACAATCCCATCAGCATCAACTTCAACATCAGCAGCAAAACATGACGAGCAGTCCAGACCAGCAAGCCTTCGATCTTCAACCTTCCTACGACGTTGAATTCGTGTATCCGCCTGGAATGGACCCAGACACGCTCACAAGGCGTCGAATGACGCCGTCTCAAATGAGCATTCTTCAACATTTGCAAGGTTAGCATTCCATTTTAAAAAACCTCATTCCCTCTTTTGCACGCAAATTGCTTTTCTTTTTTTTTTGCTTTCCGCATTTTTAATTATAATGATGAGCCGCACAGAGCACAGCTCCACAGCTTCCAACTTCTCATCTCAAGGTTCAGTCGGAAAACGGCTGTTTTGGATTTGCAGTCCACACAACTCCAACTCCAACTCCTTTTAAATCTTTTTAAAATTCCTCCACTGACAAAAGCATCCAAAACACTTTTTTTTTCTTGCAAGGATATTTCTGCTATGAAAATAGCTCCAAAACGACATCATCATCCCATATCACTTCATACACCATAATCTTATTTTTCCTAACATAAAAAAAGACTTTTGCAAGAAGGGGCTCCTCTAAAAAAAGTGGAGCAAAAAATATGAATGGCTCCGTCTGTGTGTACATCTTACAGGAGCAAAAAAAGAATCTTTTTTTACGATAACGACTACAACAGCGTATTTTCCCGTTGATGTTGATACTTTTAAGTGCACCGTACATCATAGCTGTGAAAATGCTAATAGTTCCGACGATACGATAAAAAAAGTGCATTTTGCCAGCACACAAAAAATATTACATAACATTAGTGGAAGCCGCTTCAAACTATAATTTTTTTTTGGCAGCTGTATTAAATACTATACCACCGCCACTTGAAAAAAAAGCTCCTGCCGCGGTAGCAATAATGCCGATTGCCGACACCAACTTGCACACTGCGAAATGCAACACACTTTTTTTTCTAGAAGTGTTTCCTTATAAAAATTAAGATTATATCTGTACAACTGATTTTCGGCTTGTTCTCTATAAATCTTTCTTGAAAAAAAAATTCTGGCGTTTGTTGAGTCAGCAAAGGATCATGAAAAATTAGCTTGAATCACTTTTAAATTGTAAAAGATGGCAAAGAGTAATTATGCTCCTTTTAAAAAATATAATTTTCAGCTGAGTGAGAAGGGTGACGAGTGTAGTAAACGTAAATTTATTTTTTGAATTGTTTTTTCTAAACAAAAGAAGGCGAGAGAGAGAGAGAGAGAGAGAGGAACGCGTAGGAAACTGTTTTTATTTTGGGTTTGGGTGCTGTTATTTTGGACGGTGATGATGATCTGATCCGAAAAGCATGTATAAATTGGAGATTAAAAATATGTGGGAAAACATGTGTAAAAAGAGTGGTAGCATGGGCTAAAAATTATTATGATAATTTTCATGTCATGTTTGTTTCCGGATAATATGCCAACACCAATAAGGAACAGTGTGGCTATTACAGCTTTACGCAAAATCCATAAAAATCTGAGAAGATATTTTTTCGATTTTTGCGGGTATGCCCTACGCCCACGCGAATAAGCTCATATATCGAAAAAGAAAGTGAAACAGTAGAGCAGTGTGTTTGTGGAAATGGAAACTGGCTATTTCCAAAATAACATTACGGCCCACACTAACGGGAATTCCTGCAGTTTCGGGCTGATGTAATGGAAAAATTTGGGAATATTTAGACACTAAAATTGGATTATAAAGTTTCAGCGATAAAATAATTCTCACTACAAAATATGTTGCCCCAAAAGTCAGCATTCAACAAATAAATTATATATTTATATAAAAAAATTTATAGCACATACCAAAACTTATTAACGTCAAGCTTGCAGTGATTACTACTCCTTTCCACTGGATTTTTCCCTGAGTCTCTCGCCTAATTCTTAAGAACTCCTTTCATCTAGTGTCTAGGTCCGCCTGACAGTATTTTCTTAATATTTAATGCATGTCACAAAAAAACACCAAAACAAACGTCCTTTCCATGTCACTTCTTCATGAGATGACTATTTCCAGCAATTTCCTTTCTTGGAATACTCAAAACCGGCTGAAAGGAAGCATGTGCACTTGCCACAAAATGAAAACAAACCAGATGACAGCTGAACATTGCTGTGCATCATATGATGGATACATACCCATACATATCTATACCTATTCCAAAAAAACTCCAATCCAATCTATACAAACCAAACCAGCTTCAACAATAACTAGTGCTGATGCCAGGTAGTCTCCCTTTCCTACTTTGCCTTCATGTATTGCTAATGTACATACATCAACATTATAAGCCTCGTGCACTATGACTAAGATATGTACAAATGTACAAACCCGTGTGCATTTTCATTTTATATTCTTCTCAATAATGCGATTACAACTTATAGGTACCTACTTTATTATGCATCATCATCATCTCCACGAGCAAGTTAACATAGTAAAAGTTTCGCATTGTTTTTCTTCGCAGATACTTACCTACTTTATCAGAGTAAAATTCCACAGTATACCTTACATAACTTTTTCCTTGGCTCTCTACTAACTAAGATTTCGTGCATTGGCTCTCAACTTCGACTCGCAAAGGAAAATTGGATGAGTTAATAATAAATGCTTGCAACAAATTTTTATCAGAGTTTGGTTTTCCACTCTCAACTGCTTGAGCGCATACATAGGAAAATGCATTTTACTTTTTTTTATTTTGGGGGAGCCACAGTTCGCGGGGAGGCTTTTTAGCTTCAGCTTTTTTTTGAGCTTTGCGAAAATGCATATTTTAGTACCTGATCGTAAAACCTTTGATAAAAAAAATATGAGCTTTAGCTACCTGTGTCTGCGCCATAAACCAATTGCATACCTACACGTTATTATAGTAAATGAGCTCAAGGTAAACGATAGCAGCATTCCTGGCTACACTCTTATAAATTAATGTAGATTAATACAAGGGAATGGATTACGCTAGATGAGCGATGCACGACTCCATCAAAAGATTGAAGCAGCCAAAGCCAACAAAAATAGACGTGCAATGTGGACTCACCACGGCTAAAGAAATGGCAGATTTTGCACATTGCTTTATAGCATAAAGCAGACTGTGTAAATTTAGCATAGTGGAACTCTAATTTATGCGATTAATCAAGATTATTGCAAAAAAAAGCTACACAAAAACTACATCAACTATGATCAGCTCTAATTTCAGTGCGTGCACTGTGCACTGCTGTTACCGCCGCCATATACAAATTCCCTATCGATTCCCTGTCTAGTATTTCCACTGTCCGCCACTAGTAAAATAGCATATTTTTTTGTGTTCACACATTTTTCATACCGACTACTGACTATAGTTTATCCGCTTACTACACATGTACTATCTCCTGTTTTGATGAGGAGATTATCTGTTCTTGAAAATGTTAAAGGTAATGTGATAGCCTTTTTTGCACGTTTTTCCCTTCTGCTCACAGCTCATCCTATTTTCATATCAAAATGGGCTTGGCTATATAGGTTTGAAAAAGGTTCAAAGTTATTAGGATGCAATGTCAATGCATTATGTAAATGCTCACTGGTGTAATTATTTAGTAATGGTGGTGCGATAATAAAAAAAGAGTAATTTTCAGCAATTTCTGCCAGAAAAATTTATAGGCGCTCTTTTTTCAGTGTTTAACTTTGCAGAGCACTGCACCTCCCACGAAATAAACTAAAAAATTTTCTACAGGCAATACATTTAAGTTTTTACTATCAATTTTCATCATCATTTATTTTGCTCAAGCATAATATTCCATTTCTGCTCGTGCAGTTCTTCTGCAGTGTTGAAAAATGCTGTTGGAATGCGAAATGGTATCACTGTCCGTGTTTTCTTATCAGCGCAGTAAGAAAGCGTACACCATTTTTATTATTTTTTACGAGCATTATCGGGAAGCCGATTGGGAAAAGGGAAAATCTTTATGTCAATTCAGATCTCGCTATAGGCAGAGAAATTTTTTTTATTATTGAAAAATAAATCTATACCAAAATGTAAACAGACTGGGTGGTATATGGTGAGTGAGTAAAAAAATATTATTTTCAGCAGAATTTTTTTTTCATTTCGCGTGCCCTCCTCCAACTCCAACTAACTATCACACTACGCTATAAAATAATGTGCTTTCCGCTCAATTGTACTCGACTCGAACATAACACTGCGTTGCGCTCCGTTGTCACAATCTACAAAACCAAAACATTGGCAAAAGTCATGCTCAGAGAAGGCTCTCGCATATTATAGTCCTCTCGATATAGTAATATGATATGGTTATGTAGTCCGATCTATAATAGTCCGCCCGGCAATGGCAAAATACACTTTTTTATTTGCTTAGCACTGCACCACTACAATACCTCTACATCTACCTTATAGCGCAAAAGGTACTATTAGCAATGTACTTTATGCCATGTGCTACCGCCGTTCCTGCTGTTTGCATTCTCTTATTTCTCTCGGCTCCTGTCTAAAAAGCTGCGTGCAAAAATATCGACCTTTTTTTAGACAGGCAGGAGACTGAAACGAGCTCAGAATATTTTTTTTCACGAAAAAACCACCACCACTGCACTCCATACATTCTCGTGCATTTGAACAGGAAAGGATGTAAAAAGCCAAAAAAAAAGTGGTAGTAACTAGTAAGTTTTTTAAGCGTGGCTCAGATGATGACGGCTGGCTAATCCCAAAACAATTTGTTCAAGGATTTGATTAGCAAAAACTTTTATTTTTATCTTTCTCCTTTCTACAAATATTATACCCGTTCGTAATCTTACAAGGAGAAGAACATCTCTGGCAAAAATCCTTCTTATTCGCCATTCACCATTCCAAACACTGTAATTTTTTTTGGCCTTACATGGACAGAAAAAATAGTATTATACCCGTTCGTAATCTTACAAGGAGAAGAACATCTCTGGCAAAAATCCTTCTTATTCGCCATTCACCATTCCAAACACTGTAATTTTTTTTGGCCTTACATGGACAGAAAAAATGAGAGTCGACAACTCCAACTCGCATTACAATTTTTTTGGACAAGCCGCATAAGCCGCAGTCGCAGTTAGCAGTGTAGTATTTGTTGCAAGTTCGCCTGCAAAAAAGATATTTTTTAAGACGATCTAGAGGGATCATCATCGACATCAAAAAAACTTCTTTTATAGTGTTTCTCTCCAAAACAAAAAAAAATGGGAAAAAAGGACAAGAGAGTTAATGATAATAAGTTCTCAGATTAAATTGCCCATGTGAATGAATACCAGACATACCTGTGGATATACCGTCCACGTTTTTTTATATCTTCTTGTCTGCTCGTACACGTATATTTTTTGCGAAATTAAAGGGAAATAATAAGAGTGCAGTTTTCTGTTTGATACTCATTCATATTCATGGTGTAAAGGAGAAAAGGAGACAGTGGTGGACAGCGACAAGTATGGCAACTCGTTTAGTTCGTACAAGTTTTCNAAATAATAAGAGTGCAGTTTTCTGTTTGATACTCATTCATATTCATGGTGTAAAGGAGAAAAGGAGACAGTGGTGGACAGCGACAAGTATGGCAACTCGTTTAGTTCGTACAAGTTTTCCCACGAGCGAAAAGTAAAAAAAATGCTGGTGCCATGCAGTTGGACATGTCCGAAAGATTTTTTTAAGGCTGAAAAATTTAAATAGACTGGAAACAATATTTGGAATAGTAATATAGTGGTAGTAAAAATAGTTATTACACTCGGGTTTGCAATTAGCGCTAAATAAGGAAAAGTAATTAAAAGTGAACTTGGAAGCGGAAGTGATAACAGAAAAAAGTCCGAGAAAGAAAATTGTATGCCTTTGGAAAAAAAAAGATTTGCCTTCAAGAAGAGCAAACTGTTTATGCGTGTTTATGGGAGTAAAAAAAGTGTCGTGAGCTCGTGTATTTTTTTTTTCACTGCGCCAAGCAAGCCAAGGCTTCCTGGTCATTAAGCTGGAATTGGAAGTGCTCAATTTTCTACTAGAGACATGATAAACGCATCACTGACATGCAAAACTGGACAGGGAAATGAAAAAGTTGAAAGGCTAAAAATCACAGATCATCAGTCTCGTCTTGTCTCTTGAGAGGGGAGTCTTATGCGTTTAATGCCTCTAGCCTCGCCTTCCGTAAAAAAAAAGCTGTGTAATGGCTTGACACTAAAGTGCACGTAATACACATATTTTTTTTCCTGGACGTATGCGATGCTACGCTGATAGCGATAATGAAGTCAAGTTCGGCAAAGGAGCCCATCGATTAATCATCCAAGCCTAACTCGAGTATATCATCACCACCCAAACTCTCTGCGGAATATAATAAAGACATGCGGTGGTTGTGATGAGCTCATCTTACTAAAGTATTCCTCCGAGCCAAAAACTTTTCTGTTAAAAAAATTAGACTTGTTTATACTGTGAAAAATAATATAAACCGTCCGCTTCATATTTTACATGCAAACCGGCAATCACTCACTCTTGATTGTGGCCGAAGACTGCAATAAATTTATCACTTTTTATTAATCTTCTGTAAGTCTCTTTCCTCAACTATATGTTATAAAAAGTATTTTGTAAGAGCGCAGAGTGCAATTTAATATCTTGGGATCCCTTCCCTGCCCCACTATTACTCAATTCGATTATTTGTCAAGTGCTCAGACTTTTTATTATTCGACGTTGCTCACTATAATAATAACAAAAAAACTACTCAACATAGAAAGGGTGTTAACGGAGTAGAATGGATGAATATGAAGGCGCATTATTTAGTAAAGTAATTCACGATACTAGAAAATTTTTTTGGCTGTTGAATTTGCAGCTGATATAGCGAAGGCGTGCCTATAGAATACCAGAGGCAGTAGGCTATGAGGCTATCTGTAATCTACCACTCGATCGTACGCACTTTAATTACATGGCTTGCTGTCTCGACTTGTCAAACAGGAGTGCGTGGATGAAATGTGCGTAAATATTTAGTGCGCAGTGGATACGCAGTACAGCTCTAAACAAAGTAGGCTATGTGTAGGGAGTAAATTTTATGTAAGAATATGCTTAACATGTTTTTACAGCAATATGGGAAAACAAAACAATACGCTACGCATGACAGGTAGGGAAGGTTTGGCTAATTAGGTCATACGCATGCAGCCTGACTCCCCGTTTGTGTTTTCACAAAATACTGACTGCTATAGTCCTTTGTCCTGCTAGAAACAACTGTCTTTTGTTGGAGTAGGCAGAGGGAATTTCCGCCAAATTGTTTCGCTGCAAAATAAAATATTTTGTTTTACAACTTTGAGTCCGTTTTTATTGTCGCTGTTGTAATACACGTCGAGCTGTAATATATTTTCTTTTTGACGGTGCCAACCGTGTAAGATTTTGTTTTTAAAGAGGATATTAAAAATTTGTTTTCAACCGCAGAGAGCAGGTACCGCCACCAATAACTTTTATTTTTTGAAAAATCACGAACTGAACCTTGCCCGACTAAAGTAATGGGCACAAGCGCTAAAGCAAAAGTAGCAGTAATGTCTTTTTAAACATCATCATAATAATATAATCATTTGGCAAAAGCAACCAATTTTCACTTGAGCCTCTCAGGAACACTACTTATCAGTCAAGAAGGGATCAGTTTTCAATTCTCAAATCATTAATTTCCCTTTCAGTTAAAACTCCCCTTGCCAAGAAAACATATTTTCCAAAAATAAAAGTTTTTTGCTATTGTATTGTTGTTCCCTTTCTTATTCAGTCTCACCTTTTTTATCTTAGGAAAACATCTTTCAAAAAATTCTTCGTTTTTTTTTCTTCAACCCCAAAAAATATTATTAGCAGGAGAAGAGCCAAGAAACCAGAAAGTAAAAATACAATGCACACATTTCAGCTCATAACTGCTCCATTCTGGTGCGTTATTGCACCCTAAGGCTAAAATGAAGTAATTATATAACAGCTCCATATAAACTCC
>JAHZND010002107.1:0-10031 GCA_027744115.1 Acrocyrtus sp. NNG-2020
GCTGGAGCCTCCAGCCAATCTTTAACAAAATTGTAAGAAAAAATAAATTACGTTTCTTTCCAACTATCTTTCCCATCTTCAGCCATGAAAGCAGTGACATGCTGTAAAATGGGTTTATGGTAAGAAATCCACACAGCTCATGCAGATTCAATGTTTTTCCTTAAAACTGGCGTAATTTTTTGTAAAATATATGAAAAATTACTACAGATATAAGTACATGTGAAAATAGTGAGCAGTAAGATACAGATAAATGCTCATATTTCCACACTTTTTTAATCCACTGGAAAAAGTCACATTTCTATGGAAAAGCGTGGGGAGGAAGCCCCCGCTTTCGTGTCTCATTTCAGAGGCTGCACAACTCTCTCGGGTGGTGTTTTCTCTCCGTTCACGTAGAAAATAACTTTTTGTCGCTTGGAATATTTTAGTTATCGTGTAAAATGAGTTGATAAGAAAGCTACAGGGAAACTTCAGGCTTAGCTGATATATTTTTGTTGCCATTTTGTGATTTCTGAGCACCTGTGTCTACTCGATAGACTTTCCATGAAGAAAAAAATTTTCTTCCAAGTCAAACAAAAGTGGGACGACGAAGGTGGAAACGAATTTCGAATGCAGATCATGTTTCAAGTTACCTCTGCATGTGCACACAGCTTAATTACCACGGCACAGATAAACCTGAAATATATCATCAATCATTCGCTGGAACATCAATAAATATTCTCGCTCGAAGCACTATATCCTCTGGACCAGCAAAAATTCCAGGATAAAGAAAGTTGGAAAGTGACTCAGCACCAGCTAGCAACCGAAATACACACTTTCCAGCCAGTTTCAGTTAGAGCCAATCTCTCAAACAAATTTCGCCATCTCGTTAGAGGACACCAAAAACATTTTTTATAGGATTAGTGAAGACAACTGCTAACTGACGCGAGTGACCTTCTACCCCCACCATATACAAAATAATTCAGTCAGACCTTGTTCCGCTTTTATGCATTGAGTTCATTCCTATTACAAATTAAATTTTTATGCCGAAGGCAAAAAAATATCAATTCAGTGAGTTCCCACTCTACCCAGTTTAAACCTAGCTGCTTCTAAATGCCATCTATTGCTTTCACCTTTTAAGCACAGTCCAACTCACAGCTTTTATCGTGGCGCTATCAGCTCCAAAGAGATCCTAAAGATGTCCCACCACTTGAACACATCTCTTTCTTTGTTTCCATTTCTTTTACGCAATCCTCTAGGCACTGTGAAGATGAAAGGCAGCCCGACTCGTATCATTTTTCATAACAGAACACTCTCCTTTTTCGCACTGCACGAATCACGAGAAACGGGAAAGAGATCCTACCTTCCTTTCATATTCCAATGTTTCCCCAAGCAGACTCTTGCAATTACTCTTTTTGCAATTTTCCATTTTCCCCATTAAATCTTGTCCTGAGAGCAAATAAGTAGGAAAGGAAAAGGAAATCAAAATATTTCATTTATTTTTGCAAAGATGCAGGCCATTATTCTCATGTAAAATTTTCATCCAATTTCCAATGAAAATTTTCATCCAATTTCCAATGAAAATTTTCATCCAATTTCCAATGAAAATTTTCATCCAATTTCCAATGAAAATTTTCATATTAATTAATGAAGCCAATTAAATTATTCACATTTATAATGACATTACTTTACATTTTTATCATTTTAAGAATTTCAGACAGACATAATTCTCTCCTATACTCCATACTCCATAATTCTCTCCTATACTCCATAACTCTCCTTATTCCCACTCTAGCCCAAGCCGCATTCCAAGCCCATCCTTAGTCTTGTTCACCCTTCCATCTCCCTATACTGCTAGCTCATTACGACTCGAAATAGCATTCGCTGAACTCTAATATCCAGGGAAAATGGTGTTGTGCCACGTCTCCAGTTGACACTATTAAAAGATGATGGCGATAACATTAAAAAAAGCAAGAGTGAAATAGCAGGCTGCTACCGCCACACGTCCCTTCTTTCTTCACTTTATGCTTGCACATCTCAAAAAAANTGGTGTTGTGCCACGTCTCCAGTTGACACTATTAAAAGATGATGGCGATAACATTAAAAAAAGCAAGAGTGAAATAGCAGGCTGCTACCGCCACACGTCCCTTCTTTCTTCACTTTATGCTTGCACATCTCAAAAAAAATAAGCTTATCCTTTCCTCTCTTTTTTTAGTCTAGCGCCGGCAAATCACTCCATTTTGCAAACAAGCCAAAGCATTATTATTATTTTTTCTCCGGAGACACCATCCTGGAAAGAAGCATAATCCTTATCCTCACTTGATATAGTGAGCAGTCATAAAGACATAAATGGAATCATTGCAAAATCTCCAACCTTTGCACATCATTAGCAAAATGCGTTAATAGTTTTAAGCTACAGTTGAATGGCACGGATGCGGATGTAGAATGAGACTCTGCTCACTTGTGGATGTGGCGTGATCACATTTTTTGTGTCCCAAGACATCGGGAATTTATTAGACCAAGCTGGTGCAGTCATTTAGTGCATTTTGGCGTTGGGAATGGCGTACCTTGCTTATCCACTTAATGTACTTTGTTTAAGTGGTGGAAGCAACAGTGTTGAAAACGTGAGGAGAGGAGAGCGCCCCTATGAACAATGTGAAGAGGGTGCTCCATGCTCCTACAAAATTGAGAAACCACACCATTGACAGCGCTTTGATTCATATGATAGGTTTGTGACAGCGAGAGCGCTAGGTGCATTGACAGAGCCTCGGAGTGAATATGCTTTCTAATTCCTTGGAATTCTTCACAATTGTGAATTGTTCTCAAATTTCTCAATTGGCTACCTCAGAGCTGAGATTTCTCACTTGTGCTCACTCCTCGCCATTTCTCTCTGCCATTTTGCTGCCTGACTTCGTCCACATCAACCAGTGCAAATAAGTTGAGTTCTGTGCCTAAAAAATAATAAAATTATTTTTTTCCCGATTACGTAAGAAATTAGCTAAAAATCTAGTGAATAAAAATTAGAAGTGTTTCATAGAAAAAAGGGAAAAGCATAAAAAATATACATTTTTTGCTATAGGCATTCAGCCGAATTAAAGCAATGGCAAATCAGCAAGCTCTTGCTGTGCTGGCTAAGCCCGAGGAGAAATCCCCGGCGCTAGTACGCGAGCCAGTGATGGAGGAGGAAGAGGAGATGGAGGACGCCAGCGACTATTTGTGGAGAAGCGGGATGATCAAGATGACGCTCGAAGTGCAATGTTTTTGGTAAGCTTTGTTTAAAAAAAGAAGCTCACAAAAAAGAAGAATAAAGAGATGGAGCATACGGCCGTTATTATAGTTTACTCTAAATCTTTTAATTACTGTTGCAGCGTGGCCTTGACTTTGCTCACGCAGGTTAGTTTAGTCAACAGTTGGCTGATCATGATGGCGCTGGCGGCATTATATATATTTGGGGCGCTAAGGAAATTGGATTGCTCTTTTAAATCAGTATTTATCCGGTTGATGTTATTTGCTAAGGTTTGGATCCTCCTCTATTTCGGATCTGACGTTTTCCAAAAGCTCGTGGGGAACGAGCTGGCGCTTCCCCTCTTATACCTGTTGGCAGTGATATCCGGCACCTTCACCTACATGAATCCGACCTACTGGCGGTAATATAAATATTTTGAATAGTTTTTTATTTTATTATTTTTGGAGTAGCCTTGCAATAAACATTGTGATAATAATAAAAAAATTGTTTTTCAATTTCAGAATTACAATGAGCCTTACCATTTATTGTGTTTCTGTCTACTTCTCAACGATGGTAACCAGCTCGGCCATTCAGATGATGGTGAATCCGGACTATGCCAATTTGCTCATCCAGCAACCTAGCGAGTCTTCCATAACCAACTTACGTAAGTGACTACCACTCGCTAAAATCCAAATTTGAGCTTGCTCCCATTTCCCATTTCTTGCATTATTGGCAAACTTTTTTCCTGTATTTTCTTTGACAGGAGTGTGGATTCCGTGGTCTGTTGGATTTGTCCTCCACTTCCACATGCTTGTCTGTACGTAAAAAATTTATTACCTATAAATTATTTATTTAAAATGTACACCAACTGCCCTTTCAACATTTATCGATTAACTTTCCAATTTTCACTTTTGTTATTAGCTGGTTTTGGCATTGCTCTGATTTCGAAAAAATTATTAACTATAAATTATTTATTTAAAATGTACACCAACTGCCCTTTCAACATTTATCGATTAACTTTCCAATTTTCACTTTTGTTATTAGCTGGTTTTGTCATTGCTCTGATTTCGATTCGTGACATGTACTACTACAACCCAGTTCCGGTTACTGATCCACAGCCAGGAGACCTTGTGATATATGATGACTCCGATCCGATCTACATGATTGTCGAAAATTATCCTGATCCAGAGGAGGAATACCTCTCTGTTATGGCCAGTGACGACGAAGAATTCGACAGTGAGGAGGACGATGATGTAATCGACGTTTACCCACCTGTCCCATATAACAACCTCTCTGGAATGAACTATATTTGAGTTTCCCTTTCCAGATTTTAACATTTTATCATTTTTACATTTTTACAGCTTTACATCTATCTATATATTTCCATTTTATTAATATTACGTAAACGCAAAGTATATACAACATGTCTGATTTATTTCGACAGTGCGAATAAAAGTTTACTATACTTTGTAAAAACACAATTTTCCCTTTTTTGCCTGTACCCAAAGTTAGCAAGCAAATCATCTCAAAACTCTAAAAAAAGTATTCCTGTAGCAATGATTAAATGCAATTAGCCGCCTCTGAAAATTTGATGGGAAGTGGATTTTAACTGAATCATAGTAAATTAATTTCCCGGAAAACGGAGAAAAGCTAGTCTGGATAGCTAGTTGCTTTAACATGATTTCTGTAGTTTTTTTTTGGCTGCTCTCACTCCTACTGGAGAAAAAAAACTTGGAAAAAAACTTATTTGAACTAGTTTGTTCATCTAGATAGCTAGTTGCTGTAACATGATTTCTGTAGTTTTTTTTTGGCTGCTCTCACTCCTACTGGAGAAAAAAAAACTTGGAAAAAAACTTATTTGAACTAGTTTGTTCCAGACTGGCTAGAAAATCCAGTGAAAATGATATATAGGAAATGCCACGAGAGGGATCAGATCAGAGAAACGGTTCCAGTAAGTTATGGTCTCGGCGGCTCCCATTTCATGGCTCCGTTTAATACGAGAAGGGAACAGAGAAGAGCAGAACAATCATTCCTTTTATTCTCAATCACGACCTGCACGAGCGCTGACTGAGAGGGGAGCACCCGGGAAGTGAAAATTTATTGGCTTTTTGCAAACTTGTTAAATATCGTGGAGGGCAATGAATAAAATTAGCTCGCGGAGCCACTACACCTTCGCAAATAACTCCAGAAGGGAGACAAAAGAGCCAAGTCATATTTCACATCAAACATTTTTACGTGCTCCAATAAAAGCCGTCAAGCTAAAACTCTTTTTTTCTCGTTTCACTCTCGTCTTGAGAGGACTCCTTCACCAAAAAAAAGTAAATGTGAAATAGGTGTAGTCGTCTCTAACCCTCAAAAAACCGTTTCAGGTCTGGAAATGCGCTTCCTACGTACTCGCAAATCTAATTTATTAATTTGGAGATCAATCAGCTGCCACTTAAATTTTTTAAGTTGATTTGTCACTCTCTCCACTGTAAATCTGCTCAGCTCAGTTGGCTCAATTGAAGCGCTGCATAAAACATTGGGCGCCGTGTCGAGCTGATTTACGTGAGCGCTCTTTATGATTGGCATCACATTCTGACGCTAATTACACTAAATGTGAAAAGCTCTCGTTGTGATGATGTCATCCAAATTCGAAACTAGTTTAGTGCCTGCCTATCACTCCGCATTGTACATGTTTACGGAGCCCACTCCGCTATAAACTATTAATTGAGAAGAGGTAGTACAAAGCAACTCTAATTCTTTTTGCGCGTGTAACTAGTGCAAAATCGGGGAAGCGAAGGGTATGCCATCCAAAAAATTATCCGTATCTCCCCCTTGAAATCTGCTGCCGCCTACTTCCCTCTCGAAATAGCTATCTCCCGGCACTATCATCAAACTAGTGAGCATGTCCTCTGCCGAATTAAATAAATCATAAAACATGGCGTAGGCAATGTCACATCTATAATGAATTCTGCCATTCTCTCTCCTCAACTAATCCACACCTACAACCTTTTATTTTAACTAAAAGTCAACTACTCAACTCCCAACTCGCATTTTCCACTGGGCTCCACAGAATTTTGAATCAGATCGAGACTGTCTGAAGTGTAATTCCAGCATTTTGTTATCTCCTTTCTTCACCCTTATCACTGCACTGGAAACTCGATAGTTTTATGTCAATGGCTTTATAGTGTATGGAACATTTCCACAATTACAGAGCCGGGTTGTACGTAGGCGGAGGAGGGAAAAAGCACTTGATGGCTACTTACACTTTTTTTCAGCGTTGTTATTGCTACTCTCTATAGCGCTGTCATCATCGTTACATGTATCAGGATTCGGGAGCGATAAAGCCTTGCCTGGTTTTTCCGAATGGAAAACTAAACCCGTTTAACAAAACAATATGAAGAGGCCACGTTTCTGTAATTTTCATAGATTCTATGCTAATTATGCTATTTCAGTAGTTTTTTTATATATTTTTTTCGCACAGCAAACGGATTCTCGACTTGTGTGATTTGGCACCACTTCGTGGAAATTAAAATGAAAGGGACACTACAAAAGAAGCTGACCACAAAAGCTACAAAACTTAGAAGTCACCTTCTCTATTTTTGGTCAGGGGCTACGGCCTCAGTCAAAGTATTTGGTTGGTGGGATCGAGTTGCCCCAACCCACCTCCATTTCTACATAGGTATGTACCTCATCATCAAACGATTGACGTCAAGCCGGAGCAGGATGAGCTTCTTTTTCTCCAGCTAGAAAAAATATTGTTCACCCCCGCGGAATACATAAATTTCTGCAAAGAAATATTTTTTTTAAATCCTCCACCGTACAAGAAACGCCAGAAAAGTTTCATTTCTCCCTATTTCATCCTATTTTCTCACTCTACCATGACAAGAATTACAGCTGCTGAATGTTCCTACAATTTCGCAAATCTAATAGAGCAAGCTAACAGTATACACTCCGAACGTGAAAGGAGGGCCATTGTTCATCATGTAACCCTGCAAAAAAAGATAAAAGATAAATAAGTTTGGAGACTGTATGATATTCCACGGAACTGTTCTAGAAGAATTTTTTTTTCCAATATGTATTTCGTTATGGGACCAATCATTTCCACAGTGATTTTTTTTATCACTTACAAGAACCAGTCACGTAAATGTACAATAGGAAGAAATATTATTCGGCTTCATTTTATTTTCTATTTTAGCCGAGTATTATTAGCGGAGTATGGTTTTTGGAGTGAGCTGGTGTATCATTTTATTAACTTCCATGTTGTAGTCCCCCACACACCGCACATTCATCCACTCCTGCTCCCCGCAACTTTTTTTTCCGCTGGTCTTTCAAGGATTCCTCGGTGTGCTGCTCCCTCCCAGAGAGGAGCCAAAGCCAAAGCCAAAAGCTGTGCAGCTTCTCCGGTGCACATAAAATGGAAGGCTGAAAGTGGAAGCGCTCCCATTCGCACACTGACTTTCCTAGTCGACACTACAAAAAAATATATTTTACTGAGGAAGGGGAACTACGTAATTCTTACACATTTCTTCCGAACATTTCCACTTTTTACTTTTACTGACAAAGAGGAAGAGGGAAAGGGACAGGAAAACAGAAAAAAATAATTCACAGCTAACCCCCTCCGCACTTGTTCTCTGGATTATTGCTTTCTCCTGAACATATCTATTGTATTTTTATTAGGGCACGAAACAAACAACTTCTCAATTTCACTCCCTCCTTATTTTTCAAAACAGCGACTTTCTCTTGAAATTTTCACTCAATTTAGTTTCTTTCCGAAAGAAAAAGTTACATTGTAGCCTCTCCAATTATCTCCAACTTTGCAAGCCGTGTACACACAAACATACGCAGAAAAACACTTTGCGAGCTCTCAGACTAGTTAGCAAAGTCACCTATTTTTCTATACACCTTTTTTGTACACTTTGCAAATCTCAGTGAACTTTTTTTTCAGTCTTCTTGTCCACTCTGAGAAGATAACCGTACTTGTAGCTACTGCCAACACCTGTTGACTCCTTCTGACCAGGTAAGCGAGCAGGTAACTCTGCCACTTTTCTTTTTTTACGTTTCTGCCAAAATTTGCTCCGATGGAGAAGAGCGGGAATTTTCTGCTTCATTTCCAGCATTATTAATTAAATCTGCTGAGCAGATCCATACGCATCCTTTTCGAATCGCTTGAGTGGACACGGCTGAAATAAAAGGGGCTTTTTGTAAATCTCATCTCCCTCATCTCTTAGCAATCAACTGACTGCTAAAGCTTCCCTGGGGGAAGGCGCCTCTAAAAGATTAGCAATAGGTAATATATCGTAGCGCTCCGAGCTTGTTTTGGCGCTACGCTAGTAGCCTGCCCTTCAAAATTCAACTCTCGCTATAGGCTCACAATCAAACTAATTCATTTTAACCACATTACTCGCTTTAGCAGAAAGTACCCGTCCGCATGTTGATCTGCTAATCTGGAAAAATAGGGGAAAAATCGGTGAATGCACAGGGGAGCCCCCCAATGTGAGTCATATTGGAGCAATTGTTTCCATCTGCGGATTTCACACACTTTTCCATGCACGGAATTTAAAGTAGCTCGCTAATCCTTTTTAAGCCGTGCCCACTTAAAAGCTCTTTTCCAGTATTTAGCAGGATTTTTTTGGAGTGGGCACAAGCAAAAAAACAAAAGTTGGAGGAAGAGGAATTATTTTTAACGTTTTTACCGTGAGGTGACAAAACGGTGGAATCAATTTGCTGAATGCACTCGTTGGGCATCACATTACGAAACGGGGCTACCACCGTTCCCCGCCGCAGAAAAGACCACTTGATTTAATACTTGGCAATCCTCCCCACAACCAATTTTTTTTTCTGTGATGATGTATTAGCTGGCAACTCAAAGTGAAATCTGTGCTCAAGCAACTTTCTTTTTGCGTTTCACCCTCCCTCTAGTCCCTTTCACGCCGCTTTCTCTTTCCACTTGACTCGCTGATCTTTTCATGTAGCTCTGCACTAGTGGAAGCAATTAGCTCATCTCATTTCACAACCTCTCCCTCCATTTCTCCCGATTTCGCTAACGTGCAAGTAGCCGTGTTGGCACTACCACCAGAAATTATTCTGCGTGATGTGAAATGTCGGAACTGTGCTGGGTTCGTTGACACATGCATTAGGGTACAACCGAAGAGAGATTTGCCCCGTTTTGTCGTATCGGAGTGGAGTGACTTGTTGACACCAGCACTGATACCGTGTCACTGTCTACAAAATCCCTGGAAGGACTTTTTTCCATCCTTTCATCTTTTCTTCTATTGTAATCTGGCGCCACTTGATTGAATCCATAAAAAACGGTGTACTCACTCATCCCGTTTTACGCTCTCAGTATCTCCTAAGGAATACAAAAAAAATTTGTTGCGACTCCCTCACGCAATTTACCTTACTCAAAATATTAAGCTGTGCCCCATATTGTATTACACATGAGAAAATCCAAAAAGCAAATTTTTTGGGGAGTTGATCGACTGATTTTTAGTGGCTCTCCAGAAGTGCACTAAATAGCTGCCTAGTTAGCCAATCAGTGGGTAAAGCCACTTCCAGGACAATAAAAGTTTAACAACCGCCGAACAAAAGAAAAGTCCCGGGGCGTCATCCTCATCTCATTCGCACTAATTTACTCAGTGTGAGTTTTCTCCAGTGGGGAAGTTGGAGGAGGCTCGACGAAATCAGATCCCATGCTAAACACTTTGCATGTCCCACTCCATTTTCTAGTATGGTAACTGACAAAAAATGTGTGTTTTCGCCTCCGAAAAATTTTTTTTGACGTCTTTCTCTTCAAATCATAGAGCTACTTGGCAATTTTCTCTTTTTTTCTCGTGCATGATAAGGG
>JAHZND010002108.1:0-10302 GCA_027744115.1 Acrocyrtus sp. NNG-2020
GCGAGTCACCTCTTTAGCCAGAATCCATTTTTGTCATCAGAACAATGTCTGTCTAGTCATGGGAGAGTGCAAGAGTCAATTTCAAACTTTGCAATTCATTCTCCTGTTTACAAACATCCTTTAAATATTGCCAAATGACTTATTTCAGGGGCAATGTAAGCGCTTCCTCAAGTACAAAGTAAACAGAGTAGATTTCCATCCAGTTTTCTTTTTTTTGATAAAAGCTCGTATAAATTTATGGGATCATAACTTGTAAAAGCAAAGTTAAAAACATGGCATATTACAAGTACTCATTCTTCTCCTTCCAAACTGCTTATGATTACGTTTAAGTAGTTGGAAAGGGCAAGTTGTTGAAAAAAAAACTTTTTGTGTAGCAGCAGCACGTACCATTCCCATGTGCACTTTCACTCCGGAAGCGAAAAAGTCACACTTTTACCATAATCATAATAATATTCATGTGAGTAACGACGAGCACGATAATGACCGTGACAATACTAATAACAATTGTAATCATTATGGGCCGAAATGACATCACTCTCCTTTTCCTCTCCTCTCTTTCACATTATCACGTCAACTCACTTCTCGCTCTCCAGGGAGAAGTCGAGGAGTTAAAAGAGCTGACTTCCTTTTCGCAATTTTTTTTTCAACTCTCCTTTTCTACTAATAGAGCTTGTATGGTGACTGACACGTAGAGCCGTTTTCACCCGTGTCCAACGATCTAGGAAAGTGCGCGCATGTAATAAATGTAAACTTTACATATTCTTCCGATACAAATTTTTTTCTTGGGGGCTGAATGCAAGCTTAAGTAGACGAAAGTAAAAAAAAAGTTCACCTCTACAATAAAACGCTACTCCTCGCTTCCAGTTGCAAAAGTGTCCATAATCATGCATAATAACAGTTTTCTATACGGAGGACAAAAACGGGTAAATGCTCTTTCAAAGAGTTGTTAGCACAGCTATATCACAAAACGGAATGTGTGCTTGCCCGTTTAAGTGGTAGCCGAAGTAATGTGAAGTGTAACTTTTATTTTTCATCGAAAGTGCCAATTTTAGTAGCTTGACTAGAGAAGTAATACAAAATGACATTTTTGTATAGAAAACAATAGAATATGAAATACATAGTTATTACTTATCGTAACAAAAACGGTACAGGATGTGTGCGTAGCGAACATTTTCCAATTTGCCGAGCAATTTTTTCCTACCGAGAATGAGCATGTAGCCACTTCATCAAACATCTCCACTTTTTTGTATTTTTTGAAGAGGAAGACATATTACCTCACCGTTTTTTGGAGAAGACAGCAATATTAAAAAGTGTGTGTAGCCTGGAGTACAATTTTCAGCAGTTTTTTCATTCAATTTTTTCATTGCGAGTCATCCCTCTCCCGAAAAACAAAAAAATGCACGGTAGTATAGTGATGGAAAAGAGCACAACGAAAGTTTTTCTTTTCACATGCACATGTGGAAGGATGCAGGGAAAAAAGCAGATTCCAACTGGAGATATCTGCACATGGCATGATACTAATGGCTGCTAGTAACCAGATGGATATGGAATAACAGATGCAAGACAGGATTCAATTTTTCTCGCTTGCCTTTCCCCGAGACAACAAAGAAAAAAAAATTGTATGTAGCAAGTAGCACCACACCGTATTTTTTCGCCACAGAGTAAAACGAGGAAGACACGACTCCAAACTTATTTGTACTTTTACATGTCGTTTAGAGAAATGCAGTAGACTTCTTTTTTTTCAGAGCAGGTCGCTGGAAATAGATGCTGTTAATGTCTTTCCTTGCTTACTTTATTTTTCAGCATGTTGTGTTCCAGCACAACGGAAACTTCCTTCGGAGATAAAAGTAGTAGCACAGAGAAAAACTGCATTTCACATCTTTTTTTTCTTCTCGTCACTGCAGCCATATCCGTAATATTTTCAAGGAGAAGGTATACAAAAATTTTCTCCTCTTCTGAGAAAGGAAGGAAGGAAACGTTGCAGAACTGTCAAAATACATATTCCCTTTGCTACTACATGACACTTTTTTTTCATAAGACATCCCATCACGTACCCCGTATAGTAGCTTTTTAGATGCTGTACGCACCGCATTCATCTCACTTTTAGCTTTCTCTCCACGCTGCGAAATGTAACGTGCCATTTTTCTCATCAAAATGAAGAGTAGAGAAAAAAAATTTAAATAACGGAGCTACCAAGACCGACTGACACGAATGAAGAATATGCCGTGTCATCCGACTCTGTATGAAATGAGTTAAGAAATGGGTTTGACGGTGGGAGATGGGAAGAGACTACGATTTTTGTCTTGATGGCTCAGTCTTGTCACTGATGAGATACTGAATGTGTCACTTCCATAAAAAACCGTAACCACATCCACTTTCTATATATCCCTTCCAGTGCTGCTAAGTTTTTTTTTGTCCGATGATATTTCACTTCGATTATGATTTGACGGTGGTGCTCGCGCTCTCTCTCTCTTCCTCTCTTTTCCTTCTCTGCTCCTGATTCCCAAACAATTTAAATTTAAGTTAGGCAGTAACTCAATGACATAGATGCTTTTTGGTGTGATATTCCTTCATGAAAGAGACTCTTTAAACGCCCTCACATCAAAGAAAACAATCAGCCACAGCCGCATTTTTTTTTATTCCACGTAGGAAATGTGCGTTATAGTGGAAGGATTTCATCTTCATCTCACACCGAAATCAGGAAAATGTATGAAGAGCTGAAGGAAGAAAGACTCCCTTTTAATAACAAAAAATTGGGATTTCATACAAAAAGGAAGGAGCTTTTTTTCTCGTCTTCCCCTATTTTTCATTCTCTGTCTAGTCTCCACACAAAAAAATAAGTAGTCAGTAGAAGGCGCAAGACATCACTCATCGTCATCATTAAAATATTCACTTAAATCCAACAACTAGAAGAAAATATCAGTCTCATCACCATCCCAGTTTGTTTCCTGTACTTCGGGTGCGGGCACCGCTTCCTTCTCTTTGCACAATCATACTTTCAAGAAAAAAAACTTTGATATTTTCTTTATAAAAGAGTACTCCACAAAAAAAAGTGTAGAAATGTGCTTCTTAGTTTTGATGTACAACTATTGTGCACATATATAATGGAAAAAATAGTAAAGGAAAAAAATATAAAAGATTTTTTCTGCTTTAATTTTTCTTTAATTTTTTTTTCAGTGATATGGCTGCATCATACTCAGCACTTGCAATCTTACTGGCTTACGTGTATCAAGCTGAGAGAAACAGAAGTCTTTACTCAGCCAAACACCAAATCCAGCTCAGCAGTTCACTCCATCTCCAGCCCCCACCCATTCTATTACTTTCATAACAGTACACTTCAACTACTTTTTTTTAACGGAATGAGGAAAACAGTAATTAAGATTTTTTTTCTAGAGGATTTTCTTAAAATTGCTCTGTCACTCTCTATTTTTTTCTGCCTCTTCCACCCATTTCTTTCCTCAGTAGTCATATTTCCCATTGTGAAAAAGAAAACATTCTAAATGTTTGGCTTCACGCCTATTTACAACTAGACTAATTTTAGCAATATGTGAGTGCACACAACCCTCTAAGAGCCACGTACTTGTTCTGCTCACAATAAAAAAAACGTTTTTACAAATGGCCCTTCATACAATTTTTATGCATGCACGCACACCACACACACACCCTCCATTCAGCACAAGGAAACTCCGAGCAAGCGGAGCACATCTCATCGCAAAAAAATATAATAGCTGAGCGAGATATTCAACAAGACAGTGACGAATTAGGTTGCAGAATTTTGAACAAGTTATTTCTTTATCGCTCATTTTTCTCCCTCCTTCGTCTCCCTCTTCCCCAGAAAATTCCTCCGTTTCCAAAATCGGCACACAAAAGCAATGAAATGAGTGCTAAAAAAAGTATGCCCACCCGGAAAAAAAATACTACGAAGAAAATTTTTTTCTTCTCCACACATTTTTTTATGATATCTCTCTAACTCCACGTATGTCTGTATATTGCATTTTATGCCTTTAGAGAACTTCCCGTTTTCTCCCATCTTGGAACGTAAGTTTACGGAGAAGTCATGTCTTTTTCATGAGGGATTTGATTACCACACTAATCCACAAATGTCACAACTTTCCAGTGAACTTACGACCGGGAAGACAAGGATAAAAAGGACTATAAACACCAAAAAGAGAGAGAAAAGGGAGAGGGAGAGGAAAAGTCATCACATCATATCATCAGCCAATGACATTCCGCAATACAATAAGATTCGCTGACATCGACATCTCATCTTTTTTTTTCCTTCTAGTTGAGAGCGAATATAAAAAGAGCGCTTTGAATGAGCGTGTATTTTTTTCTTCTTCTTTTACATGAGGATGAAATGAGAATAAAAGAAATGATGCCAAAAGCCATGAAAAAAGTTTCATTTAAAATGATATGGCGAAACGAGTTGAGATGTGACTTGTGAGTTTATGCCCTTTCTCCCTGGAAGCTGGAAAGAAAAAAGGGATAAGAGGGAGGATGACGAAATCAAATCTTTCTCTCATTTCATGTTGCGGTTGTTTGCCTTTTGCACTCATGCCAATAAACTGTACAGCTTTGAACATTATGACATTTAGCCAAACAGTGCAAAAGAAAACTTTTTTTTGTCAAATTATGATCTTTTTTTGCCCTCTTCCCTCAGAAAAAGTATTTTTGAATAGAATTACAGTAGAAATATATATTTTTGTCCTCTTTGCATTCCTAAACTCAACGACCTATCATTAAACATTGAATATGAATGTATCTCTAAAAAATGGACCGATGAGCTTCCATTTAGCTTTTGGCCTTGAGAATACAAAATACACTTTGTCCATAACCAAGTCATTTCTCAGCTCATCGTTATAGCCATTGAAAAATTACCAGAAAAAAAATATCGATCCCTTTCTCCTTTAAGTGAACTTGAACTGGGGCAAAATACAAAAAAAGGCTAAGGGCTCTAGCTCCTTATTCTAACGTGCCACGGCCAGTATATTTTTTTTCTTGACGCTTTAGCCATGTAGAATATGATATCTTGCAGGGGCTATTCTCATTTAATCATTTTTTATTTTTATTGTTATTCCTTATCTCCCTACTTCTATGCGATAGCCATAAGACATCCATTTTCTGCTCCTCCGTCACATTCAGGGGAAAAAACAAGTAGCAAAAAAAATAATGCCAGCCAAGCCAGTGAGCGAAACGCTAGCATTTTGGAATGCATACAATGCAGTTCATTCAATTCATAGCTTATCTGATATCATTCCATCGGAGCATCAACATCGCTAAAGCACACGAGAGAAAGACGACAGCTGAATTCATCTGGACAGTTTTATATCACACTTGTCATTTCAAAGGAGATATATATGTACGCTCTCCGCGAACAATTGCCCTTAAGATGCCAATGCTTTTAGTACAAAAATTCTGTCTCCTCGGCGTGCAGTGTGCAAGAGAGAAAAAAAAGGACTGAATTAATATACCAGGCACAAACTTTTGCTCACTCCGAGGAGAATGGTCGAGATGAAGTGCATAGCAAAAAAGGAGACAATCCATTTCTTATCAGGGAAACATCTTCATCCTCGCACTCTCCTCTCTGCTATTATGTATACTGAATATAAATACATAAAATGCCATACATAATCCAACTCAAGTTGACTGACGGACTGATGATCAGCTCGTGTGTGTGTGTGTACTACTTCTCCTCACTCTCATAAACTAGCGTACTAACTTAATACCCGCCTCACTTCTACTCACTCTTCAAGGGATTTTCTGCGAGAAGACAAGAGAGCAGCATAATAATTTTGTTAGTTTTTTTAGTTACAATAACCCAGCTCCTCCGTCTACTTCCTTATCTCCTGTCTTGATGGTGGGATTCCTAAGAAGAATCGATCACGCACGTTTTCTTTCAATATTTTCCAGCCTTTCCTGTCGATGATGATGCCGACGACGACGAGAATTGGTAAGCTACTCTTTGAAGTGAGTAGGCGAGTTGCCATAACGTAGGCTGTGTCGACTAAAATATAAAAAAAACTTCCGCTTCTGTCGTGTTATGTGATCGTATTCAATTCAGTGACATTCATCCAACCCCATTTCAAATTTAATTAGGAGTGGAAAAGGCTAAACTGCGCACATGTGGATTGCCATATGAAGCCTTATGAGGTTGGGAGTTCATCAGGAAACAGAAAATGGCTAGCAGTTAGCAGCAGCAGGGCATCCCTACTGCCACCATTATCCCTTTTTTTTCTCTGAGTGACAAGTAAAAGTAATTGAAACTGCTTCAGCAAGAGCCAAATGAGCCTAAAGGAGTGCTTACTAGTGCATCGATGAATGACCTCGTCTACTCATTAGTGTAAATGCAGAGTGATGAAATGAAAGAAAAAAGCATGTCATGAGGGGAAATGATTATAAAAATAGAGAGAAAAAAAGCAAAACAAATTTTTTTTCGGTACTTACACATGACGGTGAGCACGACATCAGCAATCTTCGGCGTATTAATCATGATGTTGGACGCTTCGCACCTGAGTCGTGCCAGATTATCCTTGGTGCTCGCAGTGATTGTCAACTCATTGCGGGACTCGCGGCCGAGAGTTGAGTAGGAGGAATCAATGCGCGACACGCAAACCAATGTTACAGATTTGCTCTCTCGAATTGGCTCTCCTTCCTTGTATCCGTCTATCCTCGGGGCACCTGGTGGATCTGTGTTAAATACGAGCAAAAAAACATATAGTGCATGTAATACGTATGTAAATAAAAACCCTTCTGTTTTTCAGGAAGGGGAAATAGCTAGAAAATTCCTTTTCAAATTCATGACATTTTCTGCACACTTCATTAGAATTTTCACCACAACGCAAAATACAAACGGAACCTTTCTCATTTATTCAGTTCTCAGCTCAAGTCGAGCCTCGGCCAGATGGGCTTTTCTCTTGCGGCGAGAGGACATGCAACTGAACGACATTACACAACAATATTTTTTAGCTATACGGAAAACATTCCAGTTTTTAAAATGGAACCCGTGTAAACTGACAACAAGGAAAATGGCCTGAAATGTCACTCAGTCTAGTTCATTTTCCTTTATTACTTCCTGGAATTTTACAAATGCTCCCGAGGCCATCAGATGTTTGATACTGTGAATATTTTTCCCACTTCATTGAAAAAAGTAGGAAAACGCCCTGTTTTGCATACCATTTTCCTCTCAAAATTACTTAAGCGGTATTTTACTAGTACTTACACTGCACGCTCAAATAGACGGAGACCTTCTGCGGCTTCAGTAGCGCTTTATGCCTGGCCTCGCAAGTGTACTTGGACCGGTCATCTTCGGACGTTGGCAGAATTTTTATTTTGCTCCGGGTCGTGTTCATCTTTACAGTCACTCCATCCGCTGTTATGTCCAACAAGTTCAGGGACGTCTTCTCGGTTTTCTGCAAGCAGAGAATAATAAAAAAACACCAGCGAAATTAGAAAAAGGAGATTAAAATCCTATAGCGTGTACGACACAACTATCCTCATTTAATTAGAAAAATGACAATTCAAAACGAGCCAAATCGACACGAGCTCCACTTCCAATTTATATTCCCATTGCTGTTCCCTATCCCTAAAGAATCTCTTTTTAAATGCCAGTGAACCCCTTTTCCCCTCACAACAGCAATTTCATGAAATCGTTACACAAAACGCACACAACCAATCTAATCACGAAAATTCCAAAGAAGCGTGATGAGAGCCCGTTTTTCTCAAATAAAAAAAAACTTCCTTTTAATTCCTCCATTCATTCTCTTTTTTTTCTCTCATTCCTTCTAATTTCTTAATACCAAAATGACTAAACTCTATTTTTTCATTTACCTCCTCCACTACTACATTCCTTCACATAATTCCAGCAATAAATTGAACTTTTTAATCTCTCTACTTTATCTCATTAAGTTCTCATGCCTGTATAATCCCACACAGGCCTCAAGGAAACTGTATAAATTTCTTTCGTTTTATCTCTCTCTTCCTCTTTTTTTCCCAACAAACTTCCAATCAAAACCAATAAAAACAAACCATCCACACAAAAACAGAGGTGGAAAAAAAGCACGAAGAACCATTTACATAAGCACAGCTTCATCCTTTACATAAGCATCCAAGAAAAACTCTCAGCATTTCCTTATAGCAGAAAGTGAGGGTACTACACCGGAGTAACGGGCAGTTTTCGATTCCTCCGTCTTTCCTTCCACCGAAGGAATTAATGGGGACGGGAGAAACGCATCGGCTACATGTGTTGTTTGCCCATATACTATTACAGAGCAACTAATAAATAATAATCGTGTTGTAGTTGTAGCTTGAGACTTTGAGACGAGGAGCAAATAGAGAGACGTAACAGAAAAATACATTTTTTTCCATGTTTGCTTTAGCGAAACAGGAGAAGTTGCTGGTTTTGTTTGTTGTTTGTAGTCTCCCGTTTTTCTGCTATAGCTTATGCTTCCCTTTTCTCTTCTTTTTTTACTCATTTGATTAGGATTTAGGATGAATGGCATGAAAAGCCCATTAAATATATTCGAACTAAATAAACTCATTTGAATCCAGCTTCCAGTTCAAGTTTCACAGTTTTCCAGAGGAAGGAAAAAAGGAGTGAGGGAGAAGGAGAGAGAAAGAGAAAGCAGTCAAAGTATGTGAAACGGCTTTTTGCATCAAGTTCTCGGGAAACTATACAACTGCGCTGGAGCTATATTGGCAAGTTGATGGAGGCGTTTGGTGAAAGCCACCTTTAAACAGTGTGCATTTCAACGAGGAAGACAAGGAGAACAAAAACAGCTAGAAATACATGTTAGTAGACAAGCTATCATGGGAATTGTACTAAATCCTATTTCTTCATTACACTTTCTCTCTCTCGCACTCGCCAACTTTAAGCTTTTGAGAGTCTTTCCC
This sequence comes from Acrocyrtus sp. NNG-2020, assembly GCA_027744115.1. Classification (NCBI taxonomy): domain Eukaryota; kingdom Metazoa; phylum Arthropoda; class Collembola; order Entomobryomorpha; family Entomobryidae; genus Acrocyrtus; species Acrocyrtus sp. NNG-2020. The sequence continues at coordinate 8,890 of JAHZND010002108.1, forward strand.
TTCAACACTCCTCATTCTCCAGAGCAAAACAGAATCCTGACTGAATTCTTCCCAGGAAAAGCCACACGGTGTAGAGAAGGTTGGAATAACATGAACCTAATTCGTTTGGAAATCAAACTCGCTGCACAACCAAAAAATATTGGAAAATCCTCTCAAGAAATATTCAAACTGGGTTTTCCTATTCTCACAGTGGAGTGTGGAGTGTGGTGCAGGCACATGACATGGGAAAGCACGACAAGGCTCCTGTCTTAATTTACTGCTTTCACTCTTTTCGCCGACGGGAACAACACGAGCCACATTCCTAATATTAGCCACTTTTTATACCTTCATGTAAGGATAACGGGGTTACACGGCTGGAACAGAAAAAAAACCCAATCTCAACTTTCAGCCACCTTTCACCTGCACAAACAGTAATATATTACGCCTCTCTTTCGAAGAAAGAGATTGGAAGCTGTATCAGACAAAAAAAATCCAGAACATCAGATTGCTTTTCCTATCCTATTCGCCTATGCTAAAATAATCGGAAATCTACATACAAAAGCAGAACAAGCGAAAAAAAATCGCTGCCCTTTAACTTTTCACCCGTCGGCGAAATACCCTGTTTTCCTTTTTTCCTCGCAAAAAAAAATTCGTTCAAAATGAGAATGTACTAGATCTATCGACATTTTCCATTTTAATAAGCCCAAGGATTTCTCTTCTGCATATGCATACTCGTATCCTCTTCCTGTAAGTCGGGACATGATGCAAAGGAATAGATGAAGTTTTTAAGAAAAGCTTAAGATACTTTTTTTTCTTTTGTTTTCGTTAAGGAGATATCAATGTGTATTCCCAGTCATCCCGTATTTTCCGACTCAATCCACTTTTCCCGATTTGCTCTGGGGTCAGCAAGACTTCCAAAAATGGAGGGGGACTGATAGTATGTAAATCCTACTTTGGGTAGTGTGCATGAATTGTGAGCGTTTTTTCTGTTCGACGGCACTGCCATCACTATCATCATCTAAAGTTCTTAAGCTACCTACTTTTTTTTGTCTTTTAGGGCACAGATCTATTTTCTATTTTTTTTGGAAACCTGGCGTGCTCCTTGTCTCCCTCTATGCCTCCGTAAAAATATATTCCGCGGAGAAGAGTCACGCACTTGGGAAATAAGGAAATATTAATGCAGTAGTGGAAAGTTGCGGAGGCAGATAGAGCGCGGTTTTTTTTAATACTGAAGCTGAGTTTGTTTTCATCCCGTGCTTTAGACGTTTTGTGTGTGGTTGGTGTGTAGCGCGTGACTTCCTGTTCATACTGTTGCTTCCAGAGGATTCTCACTCTCCACACTTTTTTTTTCTGCCGGGCATAATATAAAGCCTGTCTTGATGAATAATCTTAAATCCACAGTGCATCCAGAAAACATTCATATTCACAAAGTCC